>VMRN01000035.1:1982162-1996258 GCA_010277015.1 Poeciliopsis turrubarensis
TTATTATTATTATTATTATTATTATTATTATTATTATTATTATTATTCCGAACTCATGCTGCTGCTTGAGGAGTAGTTTTTCTCCCTGCCCCCATCTGCACTTCTGCAATATGTACCAAAACTGGCAAAACTGGGTAGAATCTGGGAGGATGGAAAATATTGCCTGCATATTCTCTGGATTTTATCCCAGTCATTTTCTCACCTCCATTGCCACATACTCTGCTGAATTAAAAACTCACAACTGGAGAGCTTTGTTTTTATTTGCAAATTATTTAAATCCAGCAAAACACGCTGAATATCAGTGTTTTACAGTTCCATACCCCAAATAATCAAAGGGAGTGATGCTCACATCAAAACCTTGTTCAAAGCGATCTTAACTGGTTGCAGCGTTTATGTTCCGGGATGCAGATTAAAGCCGTCCCAACTGACCAGGATTAGGATTTACAGATTTGAAATTTGAATAGAGCAGATATGCAGCTTCAGCAGCTGTCTGTACATGGTGTTCAGTGTTTTTTTTTTTTTTTTTTTTTTTTTAAACCATCCCAAAGCAAACAGGTTTTAATCCACTGGAGATCACAGAGGACACACAAGGTGACTAACTCAGAGAACATGAATGAGTATCACAAACCGAGACTTTACTACAATTAAATTTTGATCAATTGTGAAGGAATGAGTGGCATTCTGTTGCCTATCCAGCAGATCAGCATCAGATGTGAGTGAAGCGCTCTGCCTCAGATCACCTGCAGCTGAAGGAAAATAAACGAGCACATGCAAAACAAGGTTGTTTTTTTTTTTTTTAGAGTGGCCTAGTCAAAGTAACACCTGTTAGTAGGGCTGAGGTGTGATTTCTTTTTCAAATAAGTGCAGGCAGGTTTGGATAGCTCTTTTCCCTAAATACAAAAAAATAATAATAATAAATACAAATTAGAAACAACTTTCTTATTTATTTATGTCATCTTTGTCTGATGTTAAAATTTGTTTGATGATTTGATGAAACATTTCAGTGTGATAAAATGGCAAAAACAGAAGAAATCTGTAATGGAGGGCAAATACATTTTCATATGGCAAAACTGGAGGAGTCATGTTATGCTCACTTTGCAGGATTTAGTTTTCTTACTAGTCAGTTTAATTTTGGGGACAGAAATAATGTTCACCGTAACAAATATGAGGCATTTCATGTGTTAAAATAAAGGCAAAACTTCGGATTGTTCAGAGATCTTAACTTGGGAACCCTACCTCTCTGTAACTTGAAATTCAAATATAATTTATGGATCCCAAAGGGAAATTAAATGTTGTCGAAACTCATATTAATTCAAATTCTTGAAACATCATTTCATTTTTCAGAAAAGATCTCCTGCAGCAGTCTGTGTTGCAGCACTCTCTCGTAAAGAGGATGGTCAGGGTTGTCCATAATTGAAACTATAGGATTTCATTACTTTAATTTAGAAAATCACAAATAGTTCAAAAAAAAAAAAAAGATCTCCATGAATATAGAAGAATCTTAGCCAAAATCAGAGTGAAAAATGTCTCCCAAATGGAAGCTTAGAATGTCTTTTTCTTTTCCACACAAATTCACACCTTAAATTATCTGGAATTTTTTTTTATCTAAATCAGTTTTTCACCAGAATCAAATAAATCACCCAAAGCTTCATTAGATTTCCGGAATGTCAAATGAATACTTCGCTAATCCCATAGTAGTACAAACATGTAAATAACATAATATATATAGTTTGTTCACACCAAAAGTATTCTGATTGAGTGATAATAGCAATCAAACCCATAATCCGTATAATTAAAGGGAGTATTGCTCACAGTAGCAAACAGTTTGTGGTTCTCCTTGTTCTCCGGGTTTTCTATGCGTAGTCTGCTGCCAGTGTGTCAAAGTAGTTTGTGTCTGCGTAGAGTAGGAACCCAGAGAACAGGCTGTCAGCCCAGCTGGGGTCCGTAAATAAGCCGTTCTGATCGCTGTAGAAGATTTCCATCCACACCTCGTCTTCAGGGTTCAGGAACATGACGGTGGAACCGGACGCCACGTCGTGGTTTCCCGTGTTGGCGTCGAAGGTCTTGATGCGGTACTGACCGTTCTGCACCAGACTGATGGCCAGGTGTTTGTTGGCCAGTGTAATGTCATAGGAGAAATAATAGACGCCTGGGTATGCGCAGATGAATTTGCCCGTCTGGGGGTTGTAGTGTCCACCTTCATTGAAGAGGACCTTGTTGAACTTGATGGGGATCTTCTCTGCGGGGTAGCTGCTGGTGATTCCCACCGAGAAGGCAGATTTGGGTAGCAGGCTGCCACATTTGCACGTTCCCGCAGTTCCACGGGGTCCCCGCTCACCCCTTTCGCCTTTATCTCCATCGCGGCCTGCAGGTCCAGGAGGCCCCGCGTCTCCGTTGTCTCCCGCGGGGCCTCGTTTTCCCGCGGGGCCGCGTTCACCTCGCTCTCCAATTTTCCCCGTCGGGCCAACTCTGCCCTTCACCCCTAAAACAGAAACGTCAAGGTTAAATGTCAGTTTTGCAGTGATATGGTTGTGACTTTGTAACCGCAGGGTGTTCTATCGGGACACTATGAAACAGTGTTTTGTCTGAAACTTCCTACCGTACCTTTACTTTCAACCCGTTTGACCCGATGTCTTGCAAGATCTCGCCCCCAGCTTCCCTGCTGGAGGTCAAAAAGCTGCTACCTTTGGTTTTAGCTGGTTTTAGCTGTCAAGTTATCAACAGAACGCACTCAACCTTAAATGTACGCGTGACATATAAAAGAAAAAGGGAGGCTAATTGTCATGGTCAGGAAACAGTTTGAATTAAAAAACAAAATACAGCAAGGGAGAGGGAAGTAGGTCGGCGAAGCTAGCTTGACTTCGACAACTTTAACATGTAGATGTGCTGTGGGATTTGGTTCAGTAAAACTGGCGACCCATACACAGTTCTGACAGGTAGGACAGGTCTTTAAATTAGTTTGTTTTGTCAAAACAAGCTAATTTTAACTAGTTTGCACGTCAACTAATTAAACATGCAAAAGAATTACATCGTTTTGCATTTTTAGCTGTAAGACAAGAAATGTGGCCTCAGAGTAGTTCAGCTTGTGAAAATATTGACAAATTTACATCATCTCACAACTACCCGCTTTTCTGTGTTGGTCTACCCCACAAAATCTCGATGAAATGCTCTACAGTTGGTGGTTGCTATGTGACACGCGAAAGGTCCATGGGTCACGAAGACTTTTTCACCTATGTGCTGATTCCTTATGTTGTTCTTCCGTTAGCTGAATCAGTTTCAGCACCACACCTACCCCTTGCATTAGGTCACAGCTGGAATGCAGCCAACTTGACATTAGAACAACAACCGAGCTTGGCGGCCGCATTCCTCCGAACTACCTTATACCTGATCACCTCCATCCAGAGTAAACAGCTCAAAGCAAGGACGTAGTTTATGTTGGAGCATGCTCCGTAGGCCCGAGAGGGTTCTGCAGGAATCCATGTCGTCAGACAATGGAAAACATAACCCCCTTTTTTTTTTCCTTTTACTTTGTTTTATTGCTGACAGATTTATCGTGTTATAGGGTTCTAAGGTGTTGACGGATTGGTATTTTATTTTTGGCAAGATCAACAGGATCTGGGCTTCACAGCGAGATTGGATCCTTAGTGGGTTACATTGGGAGCATTCTTAAAGAAAATGAAAATCAACAAACGCACATCCAAACGGCCCAACTTTTATGAATGAATCTATTTTAACTCGAGACTTCTCACAAAGTCACATCAGTCCTCCTGGTTTCCTCTCTCTGCACGTTGTCGCTTCAAACAGTTCAGTGCAGAAGTACAAGGTTGCAATTGTTGGGCTCGGCATTGCTGGTACATGCCCATAAATTACGCCGCATGGTTTAGCAAATACCAATAACTCCAGCTCTCTATCAGCAAACTAAATCAGTCAGAGCTGTAATATTTAACGGAAACTCAGCCAAGACGAAACAGCTGTGTTTGAAAAACTCCCATTCTGAGCTCAAAACCGGCAGAACAAATACTGAAGTCGACTGGCAGGTATGATCAGGGGTTTGCAAGGTTTTTGCTCACATCTCGAGTTATTTTTTATTTTTATTTTTTTAACTTGGAAAAAGTGTTTTTTAAAAAATGTAAATCTCGTCACGACAGACTCTATGTGCCTATATTGGTATAATAAATGTTGAAGCTGATGACGTTTACAAAATGACTAGATGGGAAGGATTGCGAGGCAGGAAAAGTATGTTGCTTTTAATAATAATAATAAAAAACAACAACAACAAAAAACATGAGAACATAATTTTGAAGAGTTGCTTCTGTTCAAACAACATTTTTGGGATGAGATTGAAGAGGAAGCGTTTGCCACAACGCACAAATCCAAACCCTGAGTCTCACCACTGACAAGCATGGTGGAGGAGGTGTGATGATTTGGCCTTCTGTTTTGTTCCCTTCACTTTAAGTCTTTGCCGTTTGGAGTGGCCACAAGGTCTTTTCCGATTTTCTTAATTTTGGGTTTTGGCGATTGACCAATGATATGTGAAAATGATCTTATCGACGTTTACATAGCCACAAAACTGCCACATTTAGGCATTTTCTTTAGAAGCATGCATGTGGTTATTTGGAACACACATATAATATTTGATGTTTTATTTTCTTCTTCATAGTTCCTATGCCCAAAACAAAGAGTCCACATTATACCTGCATCGCCCTTTTCTCCCTTTTCCCCCTTTCGGCCATCTCTGCCGTCTCTTCCTGGAATTCCGACATTCCCATCTGCTCCCGGCGGTCCGCTGGGACCCGGTTTGCCGGGCGGGCCTGGCGACCCGGGGACGCTGCAGACCAGTCGAGGCGCTCCTTTCAGCTTGGACTCGAGCAGCTGCCCGGTGACGCAGTGGCACAGATAGATCGCTCCCATTAGTGCCCACATCTTCAAATCTGCGGAAGCAAATGGTTTGTTGAAGGACAGTTTAGTTTTCCGTGTGGAAAACGATTTCTACCCCAAAATCATTTTTTGATTTTGTCATTTTATCAACGCAGTAAAAACCAAAAGCCATGATCAATGTCTGAATATGGCTGCACTTTTACTTTTTGAATGATATTCCTCCATTTTCTGCGACATGACATTCCGTCGTGTGATGATTTAATGTTTGCTCGACGGGTCGCTGCTGAAAAGAAGAATTTGTTCTCAAACGAGCGACCTCGTCAAACTAAAGGTCAAATGAAATAAAAATAATAATTGCCCATCAAATATTATCAAGTTCAGCAAGATTGGAAGAAGAGCGTCTGCGAACGTCACCTGTCAAGTCTTGCAACTTATTTTCAATCGAGATAAGGTCTGGACTTTGACTGGACCATTTTAAAACAGAAACATTCTCCACACCAAACTGTTGCATTCATAATTCTGGCTGTATGTTAAAGCTCCTGGTCCCGTTGTATAGATTAGATCACATAGTAGATAGGTTACTTCTGAAGAGCATAGGCTGGACTGGGTTTTATTTAGGGGTTTCAGAGGGAAAGGGACAAAAAAACAGGGATCAGAATGTTATGAATGAAGACATTTTTAAAACGATTCCTCCCTTTCCTTCCCCAACTGTGCACTGCTTCGGGTTGATCTGTTTGTTACATTGAAGATACATTCAAGTCTGCAGTTGTAATGTGACAACATGGGAAAAAGTGTGTGTGTGTGTGTGTGTGTGTGTGGGCGGGGGGAGGTGCTCTTGCAAAACCGAAGAAGGTTTTGTTCTTATAGATAATTAGGTGACAAATGAAATGACAGCTCCGTCTGAACCCTCACTCAGGGTTGTCGTCATGGTGGCTGCAGGCGGTATGGAGAAACACTTTCGTCTGTCACTGTTCTGCCTTTATTGAACGCAGCATGAGGCCAGATGTGATTTTGTAATCAGGAACAGCTAATATTTGATCCACAGACTTCTGAACCAGCCGCAGGATTACATGAGAGAGAGAAAGAGAGAGAGAGAGAGAGAAAGAGAGAGAGAGAGAGGGAGAGAGAGAGAGAGAGAGAGACAGACGTCAAAACGGAAATCTTCCAATCCAAGTCTTCTTCTGCGAAGACATTCTCCAGCTATGACGTAACACCAAGCGCCACTTCTGTCTCCTAAACACGAAGCAATGGCACTTCACTGGACCCACAGAAGAAGACGGAAGGACATCCCATAAGGAAAGACATCCCAGTAGAGGCGAATCAGCTCTCATCCTGGAAACCCTAACCCATCGGGTTCAAGATGCACATTCCTCGCTTCTTGCTGCACACGGATGTATACTGACAAATAGTCCTGTCCTGTGAGAAGTCTTTCAACAGTTCGGCAGAGGGGGATTTGCGGAGATGATGGATGCGCATGGCCTTTTCTTGGCAGATTTGCCAACGTGGGTGTGAGAAAGCGAGCAATGCATCTGCTGTTTGTCTCTGGTCAGTGGAACATTCGGGTCAGGCCTACAGAGAAACATCGTTCCTTCTGCAGTCTTCAAACAGAGAGCGAGCTGTTTCTCCTTCCCGTTACTCATGCATTTGCTTTGTCTATCCTATAGACTCCCCCAGCCCGCCTGCAGGAATGTGCTAAACAGCCCCTCTGGTCATCGGCGTGCACATACTCAGTATCAGGGCTAATCAGTGGCCAGTCCCCTGGGGTTTATGTAATAGCTGTTCAACTTCAAAAACAAAAAAGATTAAATGAAGTTTCTATTTAGAGCAGCAGGAAAAGTTCTTTCACGTCCCTTCGGGGGACGGTTCTGCAGGTGGACGTGCATGTTTGTCTCAAGAGATCGATGTCAGCACTTTGGTGGTCTTTCTAATCAGCTATTCCAAATGGAGGAAAAAGTTGAGAAGTGAACACAGAACAAGAACACTGTCTCACTCTACATCAGACATGTTTTTCATGCACTTATCATTCGCTCTAATGACAGAAAACGGAGAACAATGGCCTGGAACATCATCCTCTCGTCTCATCCTTCCAAGTGGAAACACTCGTAAATGTCCTTACCCCTCGCTCTGCAGCTGTGCGTCTTCACGGCTGATCAAGATTCCCCCACTTTGAAGCGTCTCCGTCCCCTTATGTGCTCATGTTCCAGCCTTTCCCTTCGCAGAACATGTTCTTCTGGCAGGTTTGACACAGAACTCCACCGCTCTGCTGCTGACAGCGTCTCACAGTGCATCCAACTTCCTCCCCTCCTCCTCCTCCTCCTCCTGCTCTTCCTCCAGGTCCACTCCCTTCTCTTTGCTCCATAAACTTCCCAAGGCAAACAGGCTGCGATCTCGTCAAACCCAGTGACCACATGTTGCCGTCTGGATCCGTGGAGTCACGGAAGAAGGCGCGGGTGCGAATCACACGAGAATCGTAGAGCTCAGGTGGGTCCATGTTGTAGAAATAAAGTGGGAAACCAGATATGAGAACAATGGTTTGGAACACGGTGACCTGTGTGGCTCTAATGTGCATTTATAACGTTTACCTCAAGGTGGCGCCACGACTTATTATTATCTCTCACATCCTCACATTTCTTAAATAATGGTCTTATATATATATATATATAGATATATACTTTTTTTAAAAAAACTGAATAAACACCCAAAACTATTTCAAGTAATTATTGCAAACTTCTTAGTGTATTAACACTGAAGGTCTGACTGAAATGTTTGACACTTATAGTGAACATAAAAATCCATCCATCCATCCGCAGACTGGCCACTTGTCCCCAGTGGTCAGTCTGTCGCGGGAAAATAAAAATCCTATTTTTCAAATGTTCGTGCCATTCAAGTAAAACAAACATGACAGCACCAGCCGTGACCAAAAACCTGGGACTGTGACAGTAAAGAAAGAAAAAGAAAAATGAGATTATTGACAACAGTGTATTTTTTCCCCTTTATTGTGGAAAGCGTGTTAGCTGTGTCTGTTTCTTGGCGCGTTATTGGTGCCATTTACTCAGTGCGCGCACGTCTCACATTTAAAGTTGCATTATATGTAACTTTTACAAAAATGTGTTCACAGCAAATTTGTGAAAAACGGTCACAACATGGCAAGACAAATTACCTGTGAAAATAAAAAAAAATCAAGCTGCTCCGCCTTTTCCCAGTGAGTTACCTTCTAAAAAAAAAAAAATACACCATTCAAGAATGTCACCGGTGGCTGTGCTGACGAGCCTGAGCGTCCATGGCAGCTTCTGTTGTAGCGAACCATTCAGCTTTAGTGGTGTCAGCAGTACACAAGGTGATTGACAGCGCTAAGACCCTCCTCCTTGCTCTGATTGGCTGTTTCTGACAGCAGTATTTTGTGCAAATGACAGAGAAGCTAGATGAGCTTGATTTTTTTTTTCACCGATTATCTCATCATTTTAACAAATATGTAAAAGACAATAAATAAATCTCAAAAGTTACACAGTGCACCTTGCATTACTACACAGGTTTGACTGTGTAGTAATGCTTTTACTACACAGTGCTTTTTCTGTGACTCTGTTTGAATCGTGAGCTGGTCTTTTCAGACTTCTGTTCACACTCAGCCTAAAAGGGAGTCCTTCCTTTCCACTGTCTCAACATGCCTGATCAGGATGAGAGATGACAGCAAAATTAATCACTGAAGGCGTTCTCAATCTTTTTTCTTTTTTTTCCCCCACTAATTAACGCAATGACACATTGGGCGTGTTGCATTGCAATTTGGTCAGAATTGGACAATATGAAACTGAATGAGACAAATTCAGAGTCTTTCAAAGAGGAAGATGGCATGGAGACCATCATGTGGCGACAAATGTTTAGGAGCAACGCTGCTTTGTGAAAGTTTGCTCACTTTTGTAGATTACATCATGGAGCTTGCATGTTTAGAAAATACAGAAAACCGAGCCAAGGACAAACTGATCTTGTGGTCGACATCGTTTTTGGCTGAAAACTGCTCATAATCCTGTCCGAGAAACGGTGGACAAACTAAACGGAGCTCTCGTTTGAGTGTGAAATCCAACTTGCAGACCAACGAAGAGTTCACGGATCAGAAAAAAAAAGAAAAAAAAGAAGACATTTGGAACATTTATTTTAATGAAGAAAGTAAATTATTCAGCAGAACTTGGCTTGCTATGACAGAAACGCCTGGTCTGTGAGTGGTCTTGTTCTTCCAAACCTGACATGCACGGGGGGTTTGCAACAAAACGAAATATGTTTTAAACAAGATTTTCTGAGTGTCAACACAATCCCAAAGAACATTCGTTTTTTTTTCCTGCGGGTTGGAAGTAGACCTGTTCTGCTGTACTAGATGATTGCACAGGATAATAAATCGTTTGATGTAATTATTCACTTTACTTCCTGATAAATGGTGTTGAAACGTGGCTTACTCACGTTTGTGCAAGTTACACTAGAAATTGCACTTTCAGATATTTTTCTTGTTCCCAGCACATCAAGAAAACAAAGAAAAAGTTGATCAAAACATTTTAGACAAAAATGTTTAAAGCAGAAAATAGATGAGAGCACAACATCAAATTTTTAAACTCTGCAAGACATGATGGTCTCCAGTAGAACTGAGGGCTCTTTGCAAATATGAGTCAATAAAAATGCAGCCAACAGGAAGTCAGTAACCACTTTAACATCCCCACTCTGTCCCACTATTGCTGCTAGCAGTGGATATTGTTTCTGTGTACAACAAAGGAGCAAGTGATCTAATTGTAGTTATGACTTGTTTTTTTTCAATCTGGAAGGCGGGACTCTGTTTTGGTTAAAGGTGTCGACTGTAATGTCTGATTTAGCTTCTTGAAAGGGCGACTCGGCACACCACTATGGGCGCCATTCCATCTGGGGGTGGCACAAGAACTCAAAGGCCAAGAAACAGGTGATTTGTCAGATGAACCCCAGGCACATTTTTTATTGGTTATTTGCATGTTCAGATGATAGGGAGGTTAGTATGTGATAAACAATCTTTGATTCGATGTTAGCCTAAAAGGCTGTTTTTGTTTTTGAATCAGATCAAATTTGATAACTTTTGTTCACCGTCTAACATACAAAGCTAAACTTCAGAGTGAAGTGAGACCCTTTTGTGAAAAGGGTCTCAAGGAAAATGGGTCTTTACACGGAAAAACACACTGGGTCAGATTGTGTCCAAACAGAATGGGTCTTTATTCAGGAAGTGAAAGAAAAGAAGATTGTAATCAACACCCCATTTAAATACAAAACCAACAAAAATAAAAATAACCATGATATTCATCTTGCATATCAAAGAACCATTCAGTAATAATCGCAATCCAAACACCTTATAGACCGCTTTGTGAATCTATACACAAACTTTGATTTAGAAATTAGTCACTTTACCAGTAAAATTACAAATATTTAGCTTTAAAAATAATCAAAAACTCAAAAATATCTCAGCAGTTAGCATCTCAAATATATTATGTGTCCACATAAAAATACAAATAAACCTCCACAAAAACAATAACATTTAAATATGACGAATTCTTCCAAAAAAAAACAAACAACCCAACAATAAACAAATAAAAAACAAAACAAACAAGAAAGGAAAAAAAAAAACCTGCTACTGTTAAATGAAAAATAAAAACGCAGGACAAAACAAGATGAAAGGAAATAGAAATACGCATGAAAAAGTCTCTCCTTTTGTTAGCAAAACACTATTCAAAATAACTACAATCATTTACATCAGTACAAAGATATCTGGATTTAAAAATACTCGCAATGAAAAAACGGGGTTCGTTTTTCTGACGGTAAAAAATGACACTGTGGATCAGAAATCTGCAAAATATGCAATGAAAAAAATAAATCTGCATTTTAAAAAGGTCTACACTGTAGTTCTTACTTTTTATACAAACATTAGAAACAGTATTGCACGTCACAACACAGAGTCGAGGTTAGTCGGCCTTTCAAAATGTGTTATATTCAAGTTTCAGAGCATCTACGAGGACAGGCAGCCGAGGCCTCGATGCAACGGGGGGCGGGGGGAAGGAAGGGAGGAAGGAAGGGAGGAAGTAAGGAAGGAAGGAAAGAAGGAAGGAAGGAAAGAAGGAAGGAAAGAAGGAAGGAAATGGGGACCTGGTGGGGGGCGAGAATGTCAAGTGTCTTCCCAGATTTAAAGAAAACCTTCATGTTTCCTTCCTTCAAACAACATGTGCGTCGCCTTATCAAAATAAGAATCACCTGCGTATCAAAAACGTCTGATGGTGTTGCTAATGAAAATGATTCCTCTGCAACCTTCGGGGCATAATTCATTGGTGTGGGGTGTGGGGGGGGGGAAATAAATTGTCATATTAGTCCTATTTAAATAGAAAAATACAATCAAAATCAAAAAAATCTTTTTTTTTTTTCTCGTCTACAAAAATAGTGAAATAAATACGGCTTTTACAAAAACAAAGGGACAAAACGAGGACACGCACAGGACAAAGCGAACAGTGTTTCAACGTAGAAAAAAAAAATAAAAATAAAGGAACCGCACGAAAACGAGTCACGAGTCAAGTGTTACAGTTGACGATATTCACACGTCATCGGGGTAACTCCAGGGAGGGAGACGGGTCGAGATCGTTTCCGTCGCTTCAACACTTTGTTTGTTTTTTTGTTTTTTTCCTGGACTCCCGCTCCTCCGAACAACCAAATTCCACTAAAATATATTATTAAAAACAAATCTGGGATTCTGGCTCTACTCACAGAGAACATAGATAACTTAAGACCACTGCATCACGCCACATCTTAAATAAGCAATCGTGGGGGAAAAAATAACATTTAATAAATCATCTTTACAGTTATAATAAATAGGCGGAGTCCACGTTTGCACTGAAATCAATAGGTGGGGGGAGTGAATAGAAAAGTAGTGCATAATAATAATAATAACAACATATTATCAAAAAACATCTCAAAGAGCCAGTGAAGGGTAAGTAATTGTCGACACAAACAGTTTAAATTATATGAACCGGCTACAATAAGAATATATACGTTTGACTTTCCGTCCCGTTGAGGTTTCGTAACAGCACACACTTGACTAACACTGAAGACCACACTTTTGGGTGGGGGGTGGGAGGGGGCGCGGGGTTCGGGGTTCGGTTTGGGGTTCGGGTGGGGACAGGGCGGACACCGAAATCACGACGACACAGGAGCGACACACGTGTACGGTTACTGGGTGGACGGCCGGGGCGGGGCGGCCGTCCACCCAGAAAAGATTGTCCCTAAACGGTTTAGTCGAAACGTCTTTCGAGGGGTCGACAGAAACGAGTAGAAACGAACGATTTTCTTTTTAAAAAAAAACAAACAAATTATTTACTTATTTATTTTTTTATCAAAGTCATCGTCCTCGCTGTTAAGAGCGCAGGGCGGGAGACGATTTGTCGTCAGGTTTCCCTAAAACTGCGGCGCTTTGGTCGCATGGTGGAGCTGTGACTGTTACATCACGAAACATACGGAGCTCTGCAAACACGTTCACGCACCCAATGTATACTTCGATTTAAAAAGAAGAAAATTTCATTCGTGTTAGGACCACACACTTCCACGTGTCCGTTTGGAATTTTATGTGACAGACCGACGCAAAGCAGAGCATAACTGTGGAGTGGAAGGACGATGCTACACAGCTGCAATTTTGGGGGGAAAGCAAAAAAAAGGTCACCAGAAATCAGTGGACTTCAGATGACTCTAAACATTGAGCCAGAAACTGACGTTCACATCTACTCTCCATCTCAACAGAACGGCCTTCTTCTTTATTTCTCTAAAGAAATGTCAGACTCTAGATCTGGCCGGGCAATTTTCCTCCGTTTCCATTTCCATTGGTCTAAAACACATCAATGGTAGTTGTAGTGAGAAAAATGTTCAAGGGGTATGAGTACTTTTGCTTAATAATCTCACTCTTGTGTTTGCATCTGTTCCTGCCAGGGAGCCGCAGACTCAGAGCACTCGGGGACCGTTCAGAGGTCCGACCGCGGGAAAAGCGAAGGCATGTTGTTGAATTCATCTCTATGTAATCTGTTGATAACTAAACTAGAGCCTCAGCCTACACTAAGAACAATCACACAGCACATGGACAACACAAACCACTGAACACCACTCTGCTTTTGAGATTTTTTTTTTTTTTTCATCTACACAAGGCGCCATGTCACCAAAGGATGGCGTCTACTAAGTCTACATTAGAACTGATATCACTTGTTTTTGTATTGATAGTATGTAAACAGATCAAACAACAGAGAAACATCGATGCATGCAAGTTTATGTACGTTTTTTTTTCTTCTTCTTCTTATTCTTCTTCTTCTTACCTAACTTCATCTGACTTTTTTTTTTTCCCTTGTCATTTAGGAATCTGCAGTTGATGATCATGCTACCCAGTACAGAATTTCAGCTTTTTAAAATAGGATTTCAGTGATCAGCTGTTTTGGTTTACTATATCTTTCTCACGTCTATCCCGCATGCTACTTCTGCAGCTACAAGCCTATTGTGGTTTGCATGCACTCTTACTCTTTCTGTGGCGCCGTTAAGTGGTTGAGTGCATACTGCATTTCATTTTACATGATTCGCTTTTAAATATAACACCAACATATTTATTCATATATATTTATATATAGCAGCAAAGCTTCTAAAATAGCTTTTTTTTTTTCTTCTTCTTCTTAAGTATAAATGTTAGCAGAAAACCGGATTTTGTGTTTTGAGGTATCACTCTACAAGTTAGAATGAGCACAAAAAAATAGCCTTTTCTTCTTCTGGTTTTTTTTTTTCCCTCCTTACAATAAACTCTCTAAAAAGTAAAAAACAAAACAAAAACAAAAAAAAAAACAAAAAGAAAAAACAAGAAGAGAGCCCGTGGCGGCATTAGAAAGTAACGCTTGTTTCCGCGTCAGACAGCGTGTCGGTTTTGAGCTTCCTATCGTTTTTTGCTACCTTTGGTTAAATCACCTGCGGCACGTGTCGACGTCAGAGAATAGAGTCTTTTTGTTTCGTTTCTTTTTTTTCCCCCCCGGAAACAAGTGTGCACTGAACGCACTGTGTGGTTGCTAGCAGCAGACAGACAGACAGACGAGCTGCCCCCATGCAAAAAACATTCCTGTATCTACTTTAAGTCTCACATACAAAAATAATAATAGTAATCATAATAATAATAATAATAATAATAATAATAATAATAATAATAATAATAA
>VMRN01000035.1:2019944-2038284 GCA_010277015.1 Poeciliopsis turrubarensis
ATAATAATAATAATAATAATAATAATAATAATAATAATAATAATAATAATAATAATAATAATAATTGGTCATTTATTTTCTGGAAATTGATTTTCAATTGTTCTGAGAAATGTATCCGAACATCTACATTAAACTGAGCAGGGAACCAGAGCAAAACGTTCATCTCTAGTGCAAAATCAGGGAAAGTTGATTTGACAAACGAGAAATGTCCTGAAATGTATCCCGAGCTCAGATTGAAGCAGTGAAAAGATATAGGTGCAAAAAACAAAAAAAAAGATATCTTAGGATCGCGACAACGTTGATAAACCTATAAATGTTTTCTGAGCTCCTTTTCTGTGTGAACTTTGACTCTCTTGGTGTCCCAGTTTCTTCACCTGGATGTAATGGGTGGCCAATATGTGAAAGAGCACAGAAATGTACATTTAAAAAAAAAATACACATTTAAAAAGGGTTGCAACTCATCAAAACATGAACGATTCTGTCACACACCTGCATTAATGACTGACTATCATGGTTAGTTTCACTGGGGAGCAACTGGTGTTGCCGGACAAAGTCAACCACCACCCTGAAATCAATGCATCGCCACTGGCCGTCATTCTGTTCTGGTTTGGGGATTGCTTCCCCGCTCAGTGTGAACTCATCCCCCTTCATCTCCAAACCCCTGATGTCTTACTTCACCTCCTCCCTCCTCTTCCTCCTCGCACCTTGAGCTGCTTTTCCAGCTGTAAGCGAACACCCCAATAATCGGGGTCCCAGATGGGACGGTCCCACCGGTGGGAGAGCGGGGGCAGGTGTGGCGGTTGCTGCATCGCCGGCGAGCACCAGTGATTAGCCAGGCCCGGTAAAGTGCTGGAGGGAGTTCACTGAGTGCAGCCTCTCCAGCAGCTGGTGTCTGATGGTGAGGACGAGCTGGGAGGATGGGGCATGGGGGTTGGGGGGGGGGGGTGTTCGGCCTTTTCCGACTGGGACTGCGGAAGGGAAGTGGGGAAAAAAGGGGGCGGGTCCCAACGAGGCTGCAGAAATAGAAACATACATCAAAAAATGCAGCCTGAGCAGAATCCCTACTTAGCCACTGTCTATAAAGACTCGATGGGAAAGTGTAGAGCGTTTATTTCAGTTCATATTTTCAAACAATACCTGTGATATACCAAAGCAAAGCAGCAACAAGCACTTTTAATCAAGTTCACGTGTGCTGCTGCTCTCTCTTATCAGCACACACCTGGCCTTTCAAACCATATCAAATTTCAACATGCTCCTGCAGCCCGCTCCATTTAGGCCTGTGCCACGCTTGCAGCTGCAGTCGTCATAGCAACAGGTAATCTGCATCTCCTTTTGTATGCCTGATTAGTCTGTTTGGACTGAAGGCTCTGTGTCAGACTCTGTGTGTGTGCTTTAACAGGGCCGGGCTGGTGGCATTGATCAGCTGGCTGAAAAAAAAAAACAAAAAAAAAACTACAAATAAAAAACCCCAACAAAACATCCCAACCCATCCATCAGTGCTGATGACTGCTTTTGGACCGACAGGGTGTGTTCCACCTCCTTTAATTCCACCTCTGCTCACTGACCTTCACCCGCTTACAAAGACGTCGTTAGGTTAGGCCGGGGCGGGTGAGTTCTGTGGACCTCCAGAAAATCAGCATCCTATAATCCAATAAAAAAACTCCCGAGATTGCAAACAACAACCTGAACTGCGTTCACATGTGTAAATCACTTGATCATTCATCCACAACGCTTCTTTAAAGAAACTTCTATAATATGGGTTCTGACGACATTTAATTAATCGAGTTTTGTTTTGTTTTTAATTACGTCGATTCGGACGCCAATAGTGATCTGCTGCTGCAGGCTCAGATTTCTCAGCATCCACAGTGAGACTGGTGCATCTTCTGCAGCAGATGTTTTCAGGCCGAATTTGCTGCAAAAGAGGCAAAGTTGGCCTCTTTTGTATGGGATCACGGGAGTGCCAAAAGTAACAAAATTTTGAAACAATGATAATAAAAAAAAAAAAGATTCTGCACATACACTTTCCTAAACAACTTACTGCTTTTGTTAGAGAACCTTCAACACATTTATTTTTATTTTTTTATTTTTTTTAGTAAAATCTGAACCGGCAGCTGAGACCTCATACAGAGAGAAAAAGAAAAAAGAAATTAGCAGCTGCTTTGCACGAAGCGTTTCAAACAATAAATATTTCAACTCTTTGTAGTTGAATTATTTATACTATGTTATATAGTCCAGGGGGAGGGGGGGTTAGGGAATTTGCGAAAAGTAAAGTCTTTGTCCAGAATTTCCAGCATATAATGGAAAACATCTTGTTTTTTCCGTCTCGTACCTCTGATTCAGAGCGATGCACAAAGTAACGGATTATAGGAGAGAGAAAGGCAGCATCTCCTCCACATCAGCAGATATGAACTCAAAATAAAAAGCCTCCATCCTGTTTCTCCTGAGTTAGGTGAACTTTCAGAACTTAAAGAAATATGAAAATTATTATAACCAGGAGATCTAAAAGTAGATAAAGAGATAAAACCGAAGCTAATTCGTTTTGCTCTGTCGACCGAAAGGCGCATAGGAGATGTGTATGAGTTTATATGTATTTTGGAGCGTCGGACGTTGAACTTTTAGCTTTTATCAAAAGTAACGGCAGAAGATGAATGTTCCATCTCTCGACTCTGATCCTGTGCATTGATCCAGCAGTTTGAAGCCAGCGGCTGAGTGACGGGAGGGGTTTTCGTTCCAATTTGCGCCCAGCATGGCCTCCAGGACCGAGGTGTCTTTGTTGCCATAAACTGTCCCTTTGTTGCATCTCTCTGGCTTTTTGAATGGCCCTTTGTGTTTGCTGACTGATAAAGCTTCAGCAAACAGCCATCGTGGTCACACACACGCACACACACAAACACACACACACAAACACACGCACACACACGCACGCACACGCACACACACACAAACACACACACACCAAGTGAAACCCAGAGATATGCAGCCAGGAGGTGTCGACAATGACGATACGACCACGTTGCAAACTTATCTCGCCATCAGTCTGATCACGGGTCAGGTCCACTTTTTCCTCAGAATCAGTCAAAAAACAGAAAATGAAAACAGACTTATATTTATTGTACTTTTTATGGCCTGATGAAGAAAGATCGGGTTTAGCCTTCTGTGAGGTGGGCTGCGACGTTACACAATTCCTCTGGTTTTGCTTGTTTATTACGTTTTTCCAAATTCATAAATACTTTCTTGATCCCAAAGGGAAACTTGCATGTTGGTGTAACTTATGCAAAATCAGAGAGCTTCTTCTTCTTCAAAAAAAAAAAAAAAAAACAACAACAAAAAAACATGTAGATGGTGATGGCTGCCATAGCGCCTGTAGCAGTCTATATTACAGCAAAGTTGAAGAAGCCTCTGACTGAAGACGCTCTGCTTTTCTCATGAAGTGGATGTTGCTGTCATTACAACATATTTTAATATCAAAACTAAACAACAGTTTCGGAGTGGCCTAGCCAAAGTCCAGACTTAAATCTGTCTGAGATGCTGAGCTTCTGCTCTTGGCTTCTCAAAACACCAGTCGGCTGTGGCAGACGGCCGCTCGCAGTGGGACAGGCTCTGGTTCTGCTGGAGATTTCTTCTTGTTAAAGTGGAGTTTTTCCTCTCCACCGTCGCCACATGCACGAGGGATAAGCGGTTGCTGCGGCGATTGTCGCTCCGCTCTCATCCAGGAACAGCCGATGGTGCAGCTCTGTGAAACCTGCTGACCTTCTTTGGACAGAAAACTTTTGAAAGTGCTTTGAACAACTGATTGAGTTGCCGTTCGATGACTACCATCAGTTGGGAAGATTGAACTGAAATTGAAACGGCATTTCTGTTTGAACTGGAACGATATAGATAGAGATGAATTGCACTGAATTGGCCTCATAAGCCTGGTTGGGGTTCTTTTCTCCGCCCCTTACTGAATGAAATGAACAGTTACAGCTATTTTCGTGTTTATACCCTTCATCTTTGCCTGTGCTTGAAATTCTCTTCCATAATCTAAACCTGAAATCCGTCAGGAAGGTGAACGTGTCTTCACGGCGCTGCGTGGGGACCTCACATTGTGGCGGGGGAGCCAAGAAATCAGTCTGACCCAAATGATGATCTTTTATCGCATTTGATCAGTCTGTTTTCTTTGTCTCGGCCCCTCTGTGGAGTCTCGCTCCTAATCCAATTCCCCCGATGTTCCCGTGAGTCCTCTCCGGTGATCGTCTCCATAACACATCTCTCTGCTGTCCTGAAATCGCTCTGAGCTTTGTGGCCTCGCGTTTGAGCGAGGTGGGGATGTTGCCTTAAGGTCAGCGTGAATTTCCTTCGGTTGCCGCACAGAAGCTGCTGCAACAGCAAACACTCACATGAGCAGATAAGTGACCTGAAGCCTCCTGTTCTCTTTATTTGCAAACAAATATGCAAAAGGACACACCCACAGGCCCTAATGTCAGGTCCAAACAGGGGCTGGAAAACACACACAGGGGGGTGCCTGCCCTACTGTATAGAGGAGAGACAAAGGACACGCACACACACGCACACACGCGCGCGCGCACGCACCCGCACGCGCCGTGTGTTTTCTGATTCAATCTCCGCAGGCACCTGTTCGCCAGTGCATTACCGCCGGTAATGCAATTAGGTGTGTGCTTTGCGCCTCGCTCGCGTATGCGCCCGTGTTTGTCCGAGCGTTCCGGGTTGTTAGGAAGCGTCTCCCGTGTCTCTGGGAGGGAGCCGCAGCTGGGGGTCAGAGGTCACCGGCGACAGGTGTTCCTCTGGTTTGCAGGTGCCGCGCGGAGAGCCAGCAGGTGTCGCGGGTATCACTGAGAAAAAAAATATGTAATAAACAAACAAAAACAAACAAACAGGTAAATGAGCAGCGTTGGTCTCAGGCTGACCCCTTCAGAAAAACAAAGTCCAAATTAAGGTTAATCTATAATGTTTTTTGTTTATTTTTTTTTTTTCGTTCTTATAATCTACTCTAAGAGAACATAGATGTGCATTCATTTTAGATTCAATTTAACAGGTGGAAAGGTCAAAGTGCGCATATATTCCTATGAGGGAAAAAAACAACAGATTTCTTGGCCAAAGTAAACTTTTGAACTTTTTGCACATTTTGTTATGTCACATCCATAAAATGCATATTTTGTTTTTTTGTTTTTTTTTCATCAAAAAAGAAAAGCGTATGTGGTCACTCCCCTTTACCGAGAATCCCCTCGCGATGAATGTAAGTAATACGGTGGTGGCAGCATCATGCTGTGGGGGTTTTGCAAAGACGTACCTCTCCAGACGAACTGACGAACTGAACGCCACCCGTTTCAGATTTTGCTTCTCGTGAAATAAAAAATAAATATCCATCCCGTTACACTTTCTCCACTTCCCAAAGACGCGCTGTTGTTTGGACCCAGCGATAAAGCCAAAGCCGTACACGCCAACATCTCCAGAGACAGATACTCTCCTCTACGACACAGGCTGGCGCTTGTTCTCGCCTCCTGAGTTCACGTTTCCCCCCCCCACCCCCCATTTATTTAAAATATGTAGAAAAAACATCAGAAGAATTAAAAAACACAGCGTATGAAGGTCAGGATGGCTGACGATCAGCAGTCACACACTTGTACTTGGACTCTTGCTCTCCGTAGGGGGTATTGGTGTGTGTGTGTGCAAATAAAAAAAAAAAAAAAAAAAGAAAAAAGAATTTGTGATGCAAATCGAGGGTTAATAAACAAATATTTCGCCAAGGTCTCCTCAGGACGTTTACTTAGCGACTAGCAGTGCTATCGTGACGTGCAGAATGCTAACGGTGCCCTGCAACACTTTACACAGTGATCAAACTGTACTGCAGAGACCAGCCGGTGCTGGTTAGTAGAGCTTTTTTTGTGTTTCGTTGCTGTGAAGTTTTAATGTGTCGCTCAACCGCAGCTGTAAAAAGGTCAGATATTCATGTAAATTATTACTTGTCCAAGGGTAGTTATTGATCAACCTCATAACAATGCAGTTTATCAAACTCCTGTGCTCCCTGTCAGAGGAAGCTCTACACATGACAAGGGAATCAATCAGTGTTCCCAAAATGATCCGGTAAATCATGAGACAACGGGAGAGATTTGAAACTAAAATATCGTTTAACAATTCAGATTTAATGTCATAATTTCCATGGGATTAAACTTCCTCTGCCCCATAGAGGGAAACTTTTCTTGTGGTGCCAGATCAGTCAGTGCCTAGCGCCCCCGTGTGGCTCAAACCGTGTGGTGCTATTACTGGCTTTGACTGTTTTTGCTTTTGAATGTTTTTTTTTTTTTTTTTTTTTTTCCCCCCCCACACTGCATGGGATATTTTACTGTAGGGTAACTTACTGTTGATAGTCCATGCTGTCATTGGTATGTCAGCCAGCTTTACGTTTTCAGCTAATTTCACCTTTTGAACTGCCGTGACCTCACAGATTACAGGTCATTCTCACTAAGAACATTCAGCTTTGCGGCGCTCACGCTGCGTCTTTTAAAAATCAAAACGGCAAATTGTCCTGCTTTTATTTTGTCTGTCTCACTTCTCTCCGTAGCTGAACTGTCATGTTATTCATACAATTTCACACATGCCAGCTCATGTATGCTGTTTTCAGCGTTTATATATAACTGCTGTTTCATCAGGCTTTGCAGAAACATCCGCAGTGTGTGGCTGGACCCAGAAGAGGGCAGCCTCAGCCTTTCCTTTCCTGACTTCTTCTCTTCCTCCCAGAGATGGGAATAAGGGACCAAACCTTTAAGTGGCTCCTAAAAGCTTTTCCAGTCCCCCGCGGCTCGATTCAAAGCAATCTAAAAAAATGAAACAAAAACGCCTCTATCGTCTGTATTTCCATTTGTTTTCCGTTCCAGAAATCTAGATTTAAATGTTGATCATTTTCTCTCCCCCTCCGGGGCGCTGCGACGCAAAAAATCCTGCATCGATAAATTTATTTTGCAGCAATTCATTTCAGACATTTACATGCTCCACTAAACTGAGATATTGCACGTGGAATGTTATGAGAGGATTTTTATCATCTTTTCCACTAAAGTGTCCTCTGGGGAGCCTTCCTGACAGCCAGACCAGATTCCAGTGTTTTTTTTTGGGGGGGGGGAGGGGGGGGGGGTTCTGTTTGTTTGTTTTTTTTTCGTGGAAAGTGCACCATGTCAACCTCAGAACAAATTCGGTTTAATATAATCTCAGCACCTCTTTATTTCCCAACATCAAATCTGATCCACCGTCAGGACTTCACCTCAGCCTTGCGAGTCCATTCGACACATATTTCTTTGTACTGCGGTACAAAGAAATATGTGTCTTTCGCACTCCTTGTTCTTGTGCGCGATTTTGTACGACTATCACATTCGAAATAAATAAATAAATAAACGAGAACGAAGTTCAGGTTTTGATCAGCCTTGCACTTGATGCCTTAGTGTCTGATTTTTGTGTTTCCTTTCCTGAGCTCAGTGTGAGATTCCTGCCTTCTCCCACAGCTTCAGCCTGGTAACAATTAGCCGCCTCCTGGCGGTCACTGATCGCCACCCAAGCAGATGTACATGCGCCTCTGGGTTTACGCTGTTTTCATTGTTTTATTTTTTGTCAGATCCTTCTCTTCTGCCTTGTCCAGATTCTGTTGTTCTCCTTCATCCCTGGGTTTTCCTGTGCTTCTGTAAGCTGTGCCGTCGGTGATAGAACAGGTAAGAGTAACATTCACCCCCCCCCCCAGTAACATTTTGGACAAAAATGCTACTTCAAATGCCATGCCACAGTTTTCACTTTTAGTAAATCTATTACTTTTCACTCATACTTGAGTAAAATCTCTGAATCTGCTCACAACTTCACTGCGCGCAGTCCCAAATGTCAGTTGAAAATTTCAAATACATACACGTTTAAAGCAAAAAAAAACGTGTTTCTTATCAGTGACTCTTTGGTGCAAAAACACAAGATTGAATCGATTTATTCACCGCATGTTTTCGTCTGTCTGCAAAAGGTCGAGATGGATCTGCACACGAAAACCACTCGGACAAGCAGCACAGAAAAAGAGACAATCAAACCTGTCAGATGACTTATTACCCCATGATAACAGTCCAAAAAGCTTGGGTGTATTTTTTTTGTTTGTTTCTTTCCTTCTTACGGAAAGCTTCTGTTTATATCACAGGTTGGTTTCTATCCTAAAGAAAACGATATGAAACTTCAGGTATTCCACAACGAGATGTTAGCATACATGGAAAAACCTGATATCGCAGCAGAAAATACGATGGCCACCTAAGAAAGGCTTTCAGTATTCATTGATCCGACTCATTGATTCATTGGACTGATCAGTACATTATTGCGAGGTAATGCAAAAGAAAAACACATCCTTCATGTTCCCCAAAGGGGCTCCATAACTTTTTACATCTATTTGAGAAGAAAGAAAAAAAGTGTTGAAGTAGTTCTTACTTAACTAAAGTACGTGGGTGTGTGTGTGTGTGCGTGTTTATATATTGTAGGTGTGAATGCGGCTAATGACGTAATGTTCCTCCTGGTTTGTCCTCCTCTCAGCCTGCAGACGGGAAGCAGAGCGGGGACCCTCCTCCACTTGTTTCTGCTGTGTTTACAATAAGCATACCGCGCCTGGAGCCGCCGCCTTCTAGGGTTTCACTAAAAAAGCTCCCGGACAGACCTCTGTCTGAATCTGGCTGTAAATGGAGAGGCGAAACCTTTGCTCTTTGTTTATCCCTCCCTGTCCCCAGAGTGTTTCAGGCACCGCCGACATGTTGCCCTGACGACTGCCCCCTTATTGGATAACGAGAGGAAGTGGAGACGCTGACCTGACATGAGCTCGTCACTTGCGTTTCCCTTTCATCTGACGTCGGTCGCGGCTTTTAGTCCTCTGGAAGAGCTTTTTGGGGGAGGAAGACGGGACGAGTGAATTAGTAAATTGAAAGACGGTCCGGTTTCAAAACGAGCGAGACGCTCGTTAAACCCCACTGCCATGTTTGTTTATACTTTTATCAGGGGAACCTTCTCGTTTCCTGCTTCACCAACGCCCCACTAAGGGTCGCCGCGTGGGACAGTTGTTAAAGCGGAAGCCGGCTACGCAGCTCAACATGGCCGTCACGAGTTCGAATCCCCCCCTGAGTACCTTTCCCCTGCTTTCTGTCCAATTACTTGGAAATGAAAGGTCTTGAAAACCGAACCAAACTGCCCGAGGCCCGTTTCATCTTCTGTTTGAGCTAATAGCCTCGTCTGCCGGAGGCCTGGTGGGTACGCGATGGGGTGAAGCGCGCACAACCCGGCTTCCCTCCCTCATTCTTTCCCTTGAACCCTAACCTCCTGCCTTCTCCTCCTCCAGCTCTCCTCGCCGATGATGCCTTTAATGCCAAGCAGAAAGTGTTTGCTCAGAGCAAGTGTATCTGCAAGAGAACAGGGGAGATGTGTTCCATCTTCAGCAGGGTCAAAGTTCATGCATTGTTTGTCCTCCCTACTCCCTTTGAGAGGAGACAGGAGGTGGAAGTGATGGGGAGAGATGTTTGCAGAGAGGTTGTTTGAAGGCTTTCAGCTCCTCTGAGTTAATAATGAACTACGCATTAGGTTTGATAGGCAGCTAAGACGTCGCCGCTTTTCTAGTTTTCCAAATGCCGAGTTTGTTACGTATTTAAAAGCAATTCAAGCTCCTTTGTAATCGCCCCTTTATGTCAATCTTAAATTAAGTGCGATGGGTTTATTTTTATTAGCCGTCACTGAGGTTTCATCAATTCCACACCTTTTTAATCAACAAATAGCTTTTAAAAATCCATCTGGCGACATAAACTGGGCTGAAAGAATACGAACAGGCATCACATCGCGTCCCGATCAAAGAAAACTCAAGAACATATTAGAAACAAAGTCTGGAAAACAAACCTTTTCTATGTCCTTTTGGAGTTCATCATTCAGCAATAAGGAAGAACAAGGTGACAATAAAATCTTCAAGACTGCAGTTTGGATTTTCAAACGTTATCGTTGTCTATTGAGATTAGTTTGATGATCTGAAGCATTAAGCACGACACAAAGAGCAAAAACAGCAGAAATCTGTGAGGCACCGATGTCGTGTTTCCGTCCAATCAGGCGACGCTTTACACCTTCTTGACTTCAAGTGGATCACCTGAGCCACTGGAGGTGTGTAAGAGGATCGCCTCCACCTCGGCCCGCAGTAACGTCTTACCCCCCCAGAGCAAACAAGACCCAGGTCAGAGTACAATGAGGTTTCTGTGTTTTGACAATGACTTGGTAGCAACATAGGACAGATACTCCCTTAAATCATAAACACGGGGAAAAGGTTTGCGTTACACCCTCAGTGTGGGGTATCAGTGTGAAATGCAACACCCGCAACGGCCAAAAACAAGTTCGGTTTTATGCGTGACTTGAAATTCGAAGAGGGGAACAAAAAGTCAGTCCTGCGATTGTGTCACAGTTTTTATGAGATCCTTAAAGAAACAGCCAATACAAATTTCAGCAGAGGTCTGTATGTTTCTCACTTGGACATTACTGTCTTAACTTCTTTCTGCTGGGTCTAGCTAATTTAAGCTCTTGATTAATTGAACATCTGCAAATGTGATTACCTTCCATCTATTTTTGGTTTGCTGGTCTTGTACGCACACAAAGACATCGGCACTGACCTCAGGGGAGAAATCGCCGCCGACCATCAGTCTGGAAGGACTTACAAGGGAATTTTCAAACACGATGAAGTCAATCTTTCTGCGGTCATAGCAAATATCCAAAAGAAAACTCACCACAAGCTCAGACGGTGCAATGCTCAAAGACTTGCTAAAAAGTCAAATCTGCAGCCGAGACTCTGGAGGCCTCAGTTAGCAAAGAGCTCAGCGTTAAAGTTCATGGCTGAAAAAGGCAAAGTGTGCCTTGCCGAGAATGGTCGCTATAGAGCTTGGGGGTTTTTTTTGTTTTTTTTTTTCACTAAAGACGATCAACCAAAACAACAAACAACTCCTCCATACATCCAAGGAGACAAACTCCTCAACAGTTTGAAATCAAGCCATGCAAAGGGGCCGTTTTCAAATGAACCGGTTCATGATTGTTTTTTTGGTTTTTTTTTTTTTTTTTTTTTTTTTTTTTTTTTTTTTTTTTTTTTTTTGCTTGTTTGTCTTTTACACCCGCCAGTCAGTTTGGGGGTAAAGACGGATTCAGTATGTGTTCGATATTTCACCCAGAAACAGCTGCAGCACTTTTCCCTCAAGGTGGGCGCATGGCGACTGCGGAGCAGCGCAGACGCATTGCAGGTAGTTTGATAGAAAGACTCAACAATGTGCAGCGAGGCAGCACTGCTGCCCTGTTCAATACTTCGACAATTTACTGTTGCGTGGTTTTGACTAAAAAAAAATAAAAATAAAAAAATAAAAATAACAACTCACAGTCTTCTCGACTGTGGATCACAGTCAAAATGTGAAGCGCTGCGCAACAGGAAAGAGAAACAGAATGTGCTTTGTGAACAATCTTTTCCCCTAAATCTAACCAACAACAACACAGGGGAAAAAAAGTCGTTCTTCATTGAGTTTAATGGAGGAGATCATTTACTCCATCTGCGCCATAAATCTTCCCCGGTGTGGATACGTTTTCAGGACTCAGCGCCTCATTTGCGCGTCCAATGTCCCTGCGCGTAATTGGGGGACTTGCGAACGCACATGCCCCGAGAGCGGATCCGTTTTCACGGCTGAGCGGCGGGGCAAACAACACATTCAGTTTGGCCTCGGTTTCACGGTCAAGGATGCCGAAGTCATGAGGGGTAATATTTATGACCGCCAGGGATAAAACATGTAAAGAAACAACAACAACAACAACAACACATCTGAATAAAAAAAAAAAAAAATGGATATCAGAAAACACTGAAGTGACATTTCCAACTTGTGTGGCGTTTCAACCACAAAATTGAAGGCATTTTGTTTGGGTTTTGTGTGACAGACTAACACACAGTACGACTTAATTAGTTTTGGCTTGGAATTTGTTTTTATGCGTAAAAATCTGAGAAATGCGGCTCTGACACTTTGCAGAGCCACCTTTCCCTTGCATTTGCCAGCTGCAAGTCTTCCGGGAAGCTTTGCACATCCACACGCTGACGACATGTGAGGCCTGGGCTTTAACTGGGTCATTCTTTCATGAATACGCGTTGATCTAAACCACTCTATTGTAGCTCTGGCTGCGTTTCGCTGCCATGCTCTTTCAATTTTCAGATGATCATTCAGCCTGAACCTGCATTAAACTTCTCCATGACTTCATCCCTGACCTTTTCGACGCATTTCTCCGTCTTCACTAATTTTTTCCAACAAACCATCTGATGAAAAACGGGTCAGCTATATTTATACAATTATGCAAACACTGACTAATCATGTTGATTTATTTTTTTTTAGGTGCATTAAATAAAAAAGAGGACTGAATACAAAGATGTGTCACACCTTTAGGATACAACTATGCACTACTTCATCATGAAGCTGAAGTTAGCTTACATAAAACATTTTGATGTGCCATTATTATGTAAAATCAACTTTTTTTCATCATGTTATAATGTAATTCCCTCATCATAAACATACCTGGTGTGTTGTTTTGGTTCTTTTGTTCGAGTTTGAGGAATCCTTCAGCCTCCCGTGGCAACCGCTCAGCTGTGCAAAACGCCTGGTTGGGTCGAGCTCCGCCCTCGAGACACAGCTCCTCCTTCCCGGAGCTGCAGTTTGCAAGCTTCGGAGCTCGCACCTCACAGAGCAGCCCTTGCCGCCTCCTTCAGACTAGCCGGCAGCAATTAGCAAACACCTGGTGGAGCTGCGCATCTGCTGAGCTCATTATAGGAGCCACTTCTCAGAGAAACACTGATAAAAAGCAGCGTTAAAAGGTTGAGAGAGCAGCCTTGTTGCGATGACGGAGTTTCAGAAAGAGCAGGAGCTTCTTAAAGAGACAGAGGCCCAATTTCAAAGGATTACATTAAATTTCCTTTAAGTCATATTTCACTGTTTTTCCAACTGAAAGTAACATAATCACTTGATTGTGTCCAGGGTGTGAATACTTTTGCAAAATGCAACAGTTCTTTTTTTTTAATTATTTTTAAAGGCACACTGCATGTATTTTACAAAACAACGTGAGTTGATTCCACATGCAAGAGATGTTCTTCACTCCCTGTTGTTCCTGTCGCTGACGCCAGATGACGCTGTTGTATCAACACCGTGTCTTGTGATTCAGATCGCAGTCAAACAGACACTGACAGTGAATGAATGGACGACTGGCTGTCGTTTCATCTTCTGTCAAGAAGATTAATATAGATTCTTAACAGCACGCTGCTGTGTTTACCAGTTAGTTTAGTTTAGCTCTTTTTTTTTGTTTTGTTTTGTTTTTGTTTTTGTTTTTTTGGTTGTCAGGTTGCAAACATGTAGTTTCTTTCTCAGGGATCAAGAGAAGACGAGTGGTCATCAGTGTCCATCTGATGACCCTGTAGATGAAGAGGAAGCTGATTTTGTGACCTTGCATTTCAAGTCTGTAGGAAACAGTCGCATCCCCTTAAATCCAGGGAGTTAGGGGATCCGGGGACCCCCCCTACACCAACACCACCACTCCATGGAATCAAGGCCGTAAATTCGGGAGACTCTTCAGTTCCGAGACTCTTATCTTGAATAAATGTTTGCTTCCCCTTCCCAGCCAACAATAACAGCACTTTATGGCTCACTGGGAATTTCCACAGCTGATCGGGGGTGGAGGTGGAGAGAGATGGGGAGGGGGGGGAGGGGAGCGGAGTGGGGGTGAGAGGGGTGGGGGGGTGGAGAAGACGTCGCGTTGGTGCGGTTGCATGCGCACGGGCCAAAAACCAAACTACACGCTGCTGTTGTGATTGCGTCTGTCTGCACACACCCGCCCAGGTATCAGAGGCCCGTGACAGAGCCCGCGCCAAAAGCCCCCGGGGGTTGCGTGACTCCGGCAGGGCGCAGCTACCGCTTCCACCGGTCGCTTCCTGGGAGCGCGAGAGTAAAGAATCTGACAGGGGAAAACCTCACACCATCTTTAGAATTACAATATCCTGCATCTTAATTTAATGTTTATGACTACAATTATTATTATTATTATTATTATTATTATTATTATTATTATTATTATGTACTTTGTTAATCTGATCCTAAAGTTTGGGGTTCTAAAGCGCCTGCTTTTTCGGGGGCTGATTCTGGTTCCTGCGTCCTGGCGCGCAGGGAAGAGGAAGAAAAAAGCAGAGGAAGAAGTTCGCACCAGTTTTCGCCTCCAATCCAGAGGAGGTTTCAATAGCAGCGGCGCGGCAGGGGAGGGACGCACTGCCAGCACAAGGGATACCCACTCAGTCACACACACACACACACACACGCACACGCACACACACACGCACTCACGTTCTCGCTCTCTCTCTCTCTCTCTCTCTCTCCCTCTCTCTCTCTCTCTCTCCGTCTTTCGTTTCTCTCTCTCTGTCTTTCTTAGACACACACACAAACACACTCCAGCCCACTGGAGACCAGTTAAATCCGCAAGAAAACTGCAAACGCGCATCAGAGCGGTCGCGTAATCCCGATTGATCGGTCCGGACGAGACGCGTGAAAACTGGAGGAACTACTGGACACCGCAGAGGACAACTGGCTCTTTTGATTTTATTTTTATTTTATTCCCCCCCTCCCTCCCTCCACCCCCACTGAGAGATCGGGGTAAAAAAAAAAAAAAAAAAATCCACATTTTATTTTAGGGGAGTTTTGGCCAACAAGAGGCACCATCCTTAGAGAGGTAAGGCTGATGTGAAGATTTATTTATTTTTTTCTAATTATTTTTTATTATTATTTGGATTTATGTGTGATCTAGGAATATTTTCTTTAAATATATATACATACACATACCAGAAAACTTTTTTTTTTTATTCGTGAATTTTTTTTTCTTCTTCCCTCCTTTTTTTTTTTTTTTTTTTTTTTTTTTTTTTTTTTTTTTTGCTTTTATTTTCTTTGCAGCTCTCTCTCTCTCTCTCTCTTTCTATATTTAAGATCCGAGCCGATCCGGACTTCTTGTCTGGTAATGAGAGACAGAGAGCGGAGGAAAAAGAAGAAGAAGAAGAAGAACGTTTCTTTTTCTTCTTCTTCTTCTTCTTCTTCTTCTTCTTCTTCTTCTTCTTTTTGCGGCTTATAACTGCGGGGAGCGAAAAGTTTCAAACGCGCATGAAATCAAGCCCCGGCTCTCGCATGCCGTTTTCATTTGGAGTTTATCTCCGGCTCTGGCACGGCAACACACGGTGCGGATGAGATGATGAACTTTAGAAAAAAAAAAAAAAAAAAAAATCCTCCTCGCCTTTGTGCCCGCCTTCCCCTCCCCGTCGGACGGGTTCCCATGCTCCCAGGGGTGACCCAGCGCCCGATAAAAGGCGATTTGTCATTACACGCGGGGACGTCTCCAAACTGCACGCGCGCTTGCTTCTGCCGTTTGCTCCTGTCATCAATTTTTTGGGGGTCAAAACTTGTTTCCTGCTTTCTCTTCACTCACCCGCAAAACAAACAAACAAACAAACAAACAAACAAACAAACAAACAAACAAAAAAACAAAAACAAAGTTGAATGCGTCAATTTTTAGGGTCACCTTTGGCACCCCTGGGTGCTTTTGCGCACCTGTGAGAGCGCAGTCAAGCGGGGAGCGACACTACAAAAACCGAACTGTTTCGACTCAACCAAGATATTCGGTGCACGCCTTTCATTTAGGTAGACCTTAACCAATAGCTCTTTTGCAACCTTACCCAAGTTTTAAAATGCACTTACCACTCCCAATTAGTCCAGTTCCGACTAATTAAGATCTTTTTATGTTCCAAATTAATTGCCATTGAAGAGTCAAATACATTTTGATTGGTGATAGCTGTTTGACGTTATGTTGACTAATTGTTATTATTATCATTATTTAAAAAAAAAAAAAAAACGGTTATAATCACCAAATGATATATAACTAAATCAAATGAAAACATCTGCACAATCGACAGCTAAAAAAAACAACAACAACAGGAGACTCACATGACGGTTCTCAATCGAGAAAAAGTAAAAAACTTCCTTAGTCTATGCCCGAGCCTGACCCTAAGCCTCTCTGATCAATACCAAGAACACCTGATTAACAACGACACAAGTGCTTTACAGATGCAGAACTATGTAACTTTGCAGGTCGTTAAGAGGGAGACCGTTACGGAGAAGCAGAAACTGAGACTCAGCCGCGGCGAAGGCATAAAACATTATTATAACTTGTTCCAATATGGTGGCATGGCGCCTTTTTCTTTCTTTACCATAGAACTGCGGATTGGAGTTCGTTGGCAGCGAGCCACAGTCTGCCAACGGCTCGGTCGCTGTCAGACCTGCTAGCATGTTCGAGGTGACACGCGGCGGGGCCAACGTGTTGTTCCAGCTCAAAAAGTTTCTCAGCCGCAATTCCTAACCTTTTACGTTGGAAAGCCACGTCCAAGGCGAACCCCCGCCTCTCGTCCAACAGCCGAACCAACACCTTCAGTTACCCGGAACAGTAGAAATGTCTTCATAAAATAAACGTAGCCACTGTTCCTACAGTGGCAATGAATTCTTGCAGCGGCATAAAATTTGACTCTTGCTCCGAGGAAGAACACCGTGCGACCAAAAAACTCTTGTGACAATTGCTCACTTTGCGAAGACGACATATTCATTTACGTTACAACCCACATAGACAGCACCGCATGCGATGGGGTGGTGAGAATGTGATGATAAGGTAGTGAATTAGTCAAAATTCAACAGTTTCCAAAATTCTTTTTTTCACAGTGAACTTCTATTTATTTTTTATTTGCTTGTGTTTCACCCGCTGGTGTGTTTTTGAGTCATTGAAGGGACTCATTGCAGCTCCGTGACACTTTGTGTCGATTTCCTCATCCGCTCTGCTGGTGTTTGATGAGGGACGTAGACCCGGAAGAGGACTGGGAGCTGAATGACTGTATTTAGTCGGGTGAAGACACACCGACTCCTCTTTAGCTTTCTCTGGAGAATGAATCACGAAGATGGGAAAAAAAAAAAAAGAAAGAAAGAAAGTGGTGGTTGGGGTTCGGTGAAGTTGGGGAGAGGGGGCAGAAAAACAGTCCTAAAATGGGAAGGTCCGCGTCGCATACCGTAACTAAACCGTGATTTGCATATGAAAACTCTGGGGCTGAAAGAATTCCACCAGTGTTGCTGCTGCTGCTGCTGCTGCTGCTGCGGTCGCTCCCTCGCGTCCTGAGAGGTGACAGGTTTCTGCTTGTGTGTGTATACAGTCTCCTGTGCTTTTCTGTCACACATCCAGAGTCAGAGCGAGCAAGTTTTTCGCCCCCCCTTCCCCCTTATTTCCTAGTTAAATTATTCATTATATCTCATGTGCCTCCTTACCCTCCTAACCCCACCCACCGCCACGCTCACTTTGCGAAGCCCCTTATTATTCTCCCTCAGACGGACTGCTTTTTCCGTGCGCCACCTATCTGCTCTCGCACACGCACACACGCGCGCACGCACACACGCATTCACACACCATCCGGAATGATGGGCAGTGGGTGGATGACTTTCCCATGAGGGGGGCATTTTGTCTTGTAATCTACAATCACCCTTGTGGCAGTCACAATGCCAGCCACATCAGTCAGACTCAGTTCCTTGTGAGTGGATACTTAAAGCCCACCCCGACCCCTGGAACAGGGGGGGACATTCCAGGATGCGAAAACCCCGAGGTCCGACGTCGCGCTGCGCACAGAGCGAGGAAGGAGAAGGGGAGAGAGAGAGTTGGAAGGAAACCGAGCTCCCCCATTTCCATGACGGCGGCGAGCGGTTCTGATCATGTGGACGCGATTCAGAAACTCAAACTGTGAGTGATGTTGTGGATGGCGAGGCGACAGCTCCTGAGTGATGATGTAGACTTTGCGCAGAGGGTGGAACAGTGCAGTTTGATGGTTTGGATGCACTGCACACACACGCACACACACGCACGCCTACACACTCACACACAAGATTAAAGTCTCCGTTCTTGGCTCCAAAGTCCCCCGCACACCACAAGTCTCTACCAAACCATTAACGAGCTGTTCTCGCTGTCCAAGAGATCCAGACCTGATTTGGTTTGGCCGGTCTCTTGCGCAGGTCCGGGTCCTGTGCAGATTTTTTTTTTTCCCCCCTCTATTCTGTCTTTGACTCTTGATCTTCCTCTCTCCCTTCTTCCACTCCATCACCAATCTACCACATTGCGCTGCAATTCCCCACGTTGGCCCTGAAGTGTCAGCGCCGATGGAAGTACCTGCACTGTAAATCTGCCCCCACAGACTTCCTTTAAGAATACACACACACACACACACACACACACACACACACACACACAC
>VMRN01000035.1:2038294-2172053 GCA_010277015.1 Poeciliopsis turrubarensis
ACACACACACACACACACACACACACACACACACACACACACGCACACACACACACACACACACAAAGAGAGGGAGAGAAAGAGAGGTCCCGCGTGGGCCCCCGCCAGGCGTCTTGTTGGGTGGAATCCGAAATGTGTCTTTATTTGTGTAAAAATTAAACAGCCTTTTATTCCTTCCCGTTCTGTTAATGAGCTCCATGTGTCAGCAGCCAGGAAGCTGATCCATATTGACAAGGAGCTGGAAGGAAGGAGTAAAGAGGAAGGTTGGAAAAAAAACCCCGAAAAGTAATGGGAGGAGGTGGAGGCCGAGGGCAGATTGGTGGAGAACGAGTTTTGGACTTTTTTCTTAGGAAATATCTAACTCATTACACAAAGTGACTTGAAGTTCACAGTGGATGCTGACAGCAACCCAATCAATCCACGCGGACAACACAAGCAAGCAACGGGCTCTCTCTCAAAACCTTCGCAGCCTTCCTGTAGGTTTCAAGCGTCAATCGAAACCTCTGAAAGTTCCACTCAGTCCCTTAAGGGCCGTAATCCAGAAGTGAAAGGAATGAAATTGTTACCGCAGACCAGTCATGGGAAGCCAAAGGGATAATTGGTTGTCGTAGGTCCAATGGCCACTTGCAGAAGAGCTGGAATCAGCATGGTTTTTTTATTTTTCTTCTTTTCCCCATAAAGAGAATGAGTAGAGTGCTCGACCGCAGTGAAATCTGTACGTTTACTGTGCGAGGCTCCACTGCTGAAGGAAAGGCGTGTTGAAGCCTTTGTGCTTCAATGCATTCAATGCATTCACCCAGGACGCGATATTGGGGGAGGAAATGGCGCCGCACATCACTCCATAGACGCCGTGCTCGCGGTGAAGTTTGGAGGAGACAGAACCAGGATATTTCCAGCAGCAGACTTTGTGGAACTGAAGGGTGAACGGACTAACGTGCCCAGGACAGGAGTCGGGTTCTGTTTTTCCAAAATGCTCGGCCTGAAATGAAGATGCAAGAAGTGGCTCCCCAAGACGTAAACAAGGGCAACGCATTTCTTTCTGCTATTCCGCCTCATCACACTAAACTTTACGTTTGCTCTCATTTCGGATGATTCCTCTGTATGAGTGGTTTGCTTGGTAATAGTTTAGCGATCATTCAGAATCCAAAGCACGAACGTTTTTCTTCGGCTTTGCGCGCGATTTGCTTCGTAACGTCCCCAAATCAGAGCAGGTCAAAGCTTTTCCAAGTCTTTAGAGAGGAGTGTCTTTCCTCAAAGGAAGGGTGTGGAGATCGTTGTTGGAACTGTTTTTCCCTTCCCGTTACTGTAGACGTTGAAAAGACTGTGTCATGGAAACAGAGGAACGATGACCAAAGTGCTGCGTTTTGTCCTTTAATCCCATTATACGGGGCCTCTTAGGCACCAGTTTGCCCATTATACACACATAAGATGGTTGTTTTTTCTTTTCCATCCTGAATTCCTGTTGATTCCCACAGAAAAACAAAACGAAAGCTATAAATATATAAATAAGCAGACCAAAAGCAGCGGGGAAACAAACTTAACACGATTGCGGGTTAGTTCGTCTTAAAATGATTTGGTCCTCGAGATGGACTCGATTCTTCTGTGTTCTAATTAAACATTGCACTTTATTTCTTCCAGATGCTGCTTCGCTTTTAATGTGTTGTTTTGGTAGGTTAACTGTAGAGCACGGGAGTGTGTGTGTGTGTGTGTGTGTGTGTGTGTGTGGGGTGCGTGTGCTTTGGTGGGGGGGGGGTGCGGGTGGACAGCAGGCTCGCGTGCAGAAACTGCCGCAGCCTGGCCCGTGTTGACACTGCGACAGTCCGTGCGACTGCAGTGACCCGCCGCAGCTGCTCTGACATTCAGATGTCATCCCTCTGCGATACACAGCGCGCCGCGATGAAGGAGCGAGTGTTTTCGGTGTCTGTGGGAGAGGTGTCGCACATGAGGAGCGCTCTGAAGACACCTATCAAATGTGCTAATGACAGGGGTGATAAAATACTTGGAATATGAGCCGGGTGACATCAGCGCGCAGGGCCCCGGCTGGCGCAGGAGAAGGGGTCCTCGGCGTGTCTGTTTGGCGTTTAGGGGACGTTGGAATGACTGGCAGCCGAGGGCAGCTCCGCGCCGCGCCGCCTCCCCCGCCGTCTCGAGTATTAATAGACAACGTCTTTGTTCTGACTGACATGGTTATTTCTTTTTCTTTTCTTTTTTTCTTTTTTTTTTTGAAAGCGGAATGAGACAAGCCGAGACGATAAGGATCTCCGCTCTCTGTGTGAGTCAAACCTCAAAGTACCACTTAGGTGTTTTTTTTTTCTTTTTTGCTCTCTGATGTCTGGCGGTGCAACAGCGCTCTCGGCTTAGACAACAGCCAAGACCGAGACAATGACAGGACCTGTCGAGGGTTTTTTTTTTTTATCATTATTTTTCACTGTTTTATACACTTGCCTGCACTTCTAGAGGACTATAACGAAGAAATAACAAATTTTTTTCAATGCAGGTCCATCCTCATCACTTGAAATCCTCTGACTTGTATTAATCTGCCCCTGTTTACAGTGACAGTGAAGGAAGCCGCAAAGAATCGAAAGGGAAAGACGCGTGTGTGCACAAGTGTTAAAGGGATTATTTTCTTGATGGAGAGAAAAAAAAAAAGAATAAAGGAAAAAAAAAACCCTGAGATCAACAGGCGAGGGCGGGAGTACTAGAGAGAGAGAGAGAGAGGGGGAAAGAGGTCATTAAAAGGACAACATCTCACTTGCAGTAAATGGCAGTAAAGTATCTGGCTAATCTGCCATCATTACGCTGATTAAATCACAGGGGATTTGGCGTTCCCATCAGCTGCAGTCAATCGGGCAAAAATCAATAGACAGGCGATACACAAGAGGCTCCTTGGCCTTGGTCAGCTGCACCTGGCCCACATCGCCACTCCAACTGTGGACTGCGCCACCAGCATTTTTATATAGGGGTCAATAAAACTTAAACGACATGGGCCGGAGGATTTTATGTGGAGGGTTTTTTGTGAAATACTGCAGTGTGGTTCCCCGGGGGCACGAGGCGATGTCTTTTTCCTCTCACACATTCCCACTTAAAGGATAATCGATTCTCTCTTTTGGAGAGAGGAGGCCTGGGGTTCTCGTTAGCGTTCCGCTTTCGGTGATTCTCGCTGTGATTTGGGACGGTCAGCTCTAAATTCATAAGATCGTTGCTCAGTTGAACCCAATTCCAAAGTCATCAGCCAAAAGTGATTCCAAATGGATGCACCGAAATATTAGGATGACACACGAGGTCTTTAATTATGTCAATAGCTCATTGAAAGTGATAGCTAACTCCATAAAGTAGCCATTCATTATTTTGCTGACTGACTTCTTGCTTTTGGCTTTACTTTTCTAAATTGCAATATTTTGACCTTAAAGAAAGTTATATTTGTGACTAACCATGAAACTGGCACCAAGAGTCGGTTCGCTTCAAACATAATACTGACACGAATGCATATTGACAGATAAACATGATTTCGTAGAACAATGAAATGCAACTTTGTTAACTTTCATCTGCTGAGTACTGAAGATGACAACGTTAATAATAAGGCTCCTTCAGTAGCTTTGTGACTTAGCGTCTTTATTAGTGGACTCTTGTCAGCATGACAGGACTTTATTTTACTTTTAATGAACTCGGGACGTCCCTTTTTCCTTTGTCAAAATTGTTGATCGATCAAACTGATTGGTGACTGGGTATTAGTGACTGTAATGACATGCTCATCGTGGCTCGAGAGACAACAGAAAAATAAGTTCAAGAGAAGAAAACATAACATTTTTGAATAAGGAGGTGCGTTCGCAGAAGAGTATTTCTAAAGAGGCTGCTTTTAAATAAATGGTTTCTCCAGTGAAACCAGCTTCTGTACATCTTGCCTAAATGTTCTAAATAATAATCCATAATGTCATTTTTTTCAAAGACATATGAACAAATAGCCCACAGACTTGGTCATAAAAGCTGTGAAGCAACCCTTTTGTTTAATTGTTTAAGCTCCAGAGAAGATGCCAAGTCTAGTTCAGCTAGCGGCTAACGGTTATCCGCTATGACACAGTACACTCACAGTGCTTTCAAGTCATTTGTGTCTTGTCTGTTAGCGTTTCTCTTCCTCCCGAGAGCCCAAAATAAACCACAAAGTGATTTAGAAGTGGCAGAAGCCTCTCTGATGGTTTCATGACTGAAGGTCTTCATTTGTTGGACTCTGTTAGCGCAACGAGGCGACCGCAGAGGTGCTTCCTTTTTTAAATCAAAATAAAAGCCTCAGAGATACAAACAGGACATCAAGCTTAAAGTGCACACTTTTATTTCATTAGATAAGTTAAAGTCGCAAGATACAGCAAACTTCCCGTTGACTAGAGATTTAGTGTTGTTTTAATATCCTGAGATCTTTGTCTCTGAGACGATTTCAGAGATATTGGTTTTCCGAACACAAGGCGGTTCGTGTCAAGTCAAGAAACCGTCAATCTGTGACGCATGTCTCGATTCTCATATTGGACACGTCTCTGTGTATTTCAGAATGAGGCAGTGCAAAGGCTGGAGCTTGGTGCTGCTGATGGTTTTGGGCCTGGGATCGTTGGCCCAGAAGCTGCCGACGAGAGACGAGGGGCTCTTCCAGATGCAGATCCGAGACAAGTCGCTGTTCCACGACTCGTCCGTCATTCCGGATGGAGCTGAGATCAGCGGCTACCTCTTCAGGGACACGCCAAAGAGGTGAGCACTCTGAAGACACCTAGCGGCAGAGACCGACTGACGTGAACCCGGTGACCTCTTCGAGACCGCATGGAAATGAGTCCGTTTCATCTTGAGACGGCTCATTCAGACTGGAAGAAAGTATCCCATTTGTGGATGGTTTCGTCCTCTAAATACGCAGGAAGATGAGATGTTTTTCTGAAACGCGATCCATCGAGTCGAAGCAGACATAAATAATAGATGAGAATGTCAGTGTGGGAGAGCAAACAAGGTCGACGGTATAATATCTTCAGTGTTGGTGTCCTAAATGGCCTGTCCATACTGTTTGGATAACATCAGACTATAATGAATCGTAAGCACCGGTGTTCATTTCCACAGGTACTACTTTGTGGTGGAAGAAGACAACACCCCGCTGTCTGTGACAGTGACACCTTGTGACGCTCCTCTGGAGTGGAAACTGACCCTGCAGGAGCTGCCGGAGGAGTCCAGTGGAGAAGGATCAGGTATAACTCGACATCAGGCGGCAGTGGACGAGGCTAATGACATGCTGTGTGGAAATATCGCTGTCCCCCATACATAATTAGCCTGCGCGGCAATGTTAGGCCTGGCGTTTTGGAGGGTTTTAATTAAGTCACACTCGTAGTGTCTAGTCTGACCACTAACGAGCCATGGGCCTGTCCCAAACTGACGTCTATAATTTCAAAAGGGCTGTTCTCCAGTCAGCCTCCTGAATCAAAGTCATTACGTCCTTTTACTCAGAGCGCTTTTGGCCTTTCCCAAGCTAAATCCTACTCTTCTCTGTTCTGCCCGACGTCCTTCTGCTGCTTTTCTTTTTGACTCACTTCAAAACTTTGTCCACATGGAAGCTGCCCTATGAGCGCGCGAGAGAGGCCTCGCCAGATGACTAAGGCAGTGGTTTAGACTACAGAAGTGTGATGCGAGCATACATTTGAACGTTCATGCACAAGCACCTGTTTGTCAGATCAAATACTAACAATTGATCCTGAACCCAAATAATGCAGAACAATGCCAGCTGGGCTGTGCTTGGGCCAAGTGTGGAACCATAAAAACGGTGAAATTGTTATCTGAGTATTGGACACAAACAAAACTAATCAGCTGCACTGATTATTTGACATACCACATCAAACAATAGCAAGTGAAATAATCCTGTGTGTGTAAATAGGCAAGTTGACAACATCCAAGCATTTAGAGTGTCCAGGAAATCCTGTTTTGATGTTTTCTGGACCTGAGAGTCTGGAGAGGATTTGTCATCCAACGTGACAATGATGTCAGACACACAGAGGACTGGTTTTAGGAGCATCCCGTGGTGATGTGTCTAAGTGGCCCAACCACAGCCCAGACTGCACTCCACTTGAACACGGGGAGAGTTCAAACCGACTGGATCCAAGCCGAATGAGCTCAAAAGGATCTGCAGAGAGGAATCGAAAATGCTATTTTAAAACAGGTGTGCTAACCTTGGAGCGTCGTGCCCAACAACAGACGTTCCTAAGCCTGGTGTTTGAGGCCAACTTGAGGTCGCAATTGTTGCCAAACGCCCTTTAAGAAAAACATCAAACCAATACATAGAGAAGCCTGAATTAGCACTCGTGCAAAACTGTAGAATTATCCCCTTTAAAACTTAGTAGCGGTCTTGATATACCAAATATTTGATAAATGCCAAAACACACAATCAGTTTTGTGAACCTGACTTTACAAAGGTGCCACGGCAAGAGTTAACCTTGTGAATTTCTTGATGTCTTTGGTCTCGGTGTCTCCAGGGGGAGTAGATCTTTGAGCATTAATATTTAGCACTCCACTGAGCACACTCTCTGGCTGACAAACATAATATTATGGTTTCTGGCTCAAGTTGGAGTTGGCGCTCAGACTGTCTCTCTCACATAGCAGCTACAAGGCGCCTCTTTGTGGCATAGCTTCTCTCGGACGGCCAAGTGAATGCTGGCCTGTGATCTTCGGGGATGTTTGGAATGTAAACACAGCCGTGATGCGAGCGAGCTAATTATCTATAGGTTTCATCGCCGTCTAACAGCAGTGCATTTCTTGTAGTGGATGTTTTTGAGTAAAGCGTGAACGATATTCACGCACGTCCAGTCTGTATTCGTGATGAACTGGCAGAGATGCAACATCGCGCGAGGAGGCTCATGTCGTGTGTTTGCTTTTCTTTCAAGGAGAGCCTGAACCCCTGGACCAGCAGAAACAGCAGGTGACTGTGGACGAAGGCACAGAGCTCTTCACCTACAAGGGAAACGACGTGGAGTCCTACGTGGCGACGAGCACGCCCTCCGGTCTCTACCAGCTGGAGTTGCTGTCCACTGAGAAAGACAGCAACTTCAAGGTGTACACCACCACAACTCCAGAGTCCGACCAGCCTTATCCGGAGCTGCCCTACGACCCCCGCGTTGATGTGACCGCGTTGGGTCGCACCACAGTCACGCTAGCCTGGAAGCCGACGCCGACAGGCTTTCTGATGGGCCAACCTGTTCAGTACTGTGTGGTGATTAACAAGGAGCACAACTTCAAAAGCATGTGTGCTGCCGAGGCCAAAATCAGTGCCGATGACACTTTCATGTTGGCTCCAAAGCCCGTCAGGGATTTTAGCCCTTTTGACTTTGTGCACTTTGGCTTTGTTCCCTCTGACAATGGGTTTGGCAAGGAGAGAAGCCTCACTAGTAACAAGATTTCACGAGCATATTTAGCCAAACCCAAAGTGTCTGACATTCAGAAGGTGTGCATTGGCAACAAAAACATCTACACCGTGTCAGACCTCAAACCAGACACACAGTACTACTTCGATGTGTTTGCCGTGAACTCGGCCACCAACACCAGCACAGCGTACGTGGGAACATTTGCTCGCACCAAAGAGGAAGCCCGTCAGAAGACCCTGGAGCTGAAGGACGGCAAAGTGTCGGACGTTTTCATCAAGAGGAAGGGCACGAAGTTTCTACGCTTTGCTCCCGTGTCTTCGCACCAGAGGGTGACGCTTTTCGTGCACTCGTGTCTGGACGCGGTCCAGGTGCAGGTGAGGCGGGATGGCAAGCTGTTGCTGTCGCAGAACGTGGAAGGGGTGCGGCAGTTCCAGTTACGGGGGAAGCCGAAAGCCAAGTACCAGATCCGCCTTCGAGGAAGCCGTAAAGGGGCCTCCACCCTGAAGGTGCTCGCCACCACGCGGCCCAGCAGCAAGCAGCCCTTCCCTTCTCTCCCCGAGGACACCCGCATCAAGGCCTTCGACAAGCTGCGCACCTGCTCCTCCGTCACCGTGGCCTGGCTGGGCACGCAGGACCGCAACAAGTACTGCATTTATCGAAAAGAGGTGGCTGACAGCTTCGGGGAAGAGCAGCGACGCAGGGAGCAAAATCAGTGTGCCGGGCCAGAGACCCGCAGGAAGTCCGAAAAGGTGCTGTGCAAGTACTTCCACAGCCCGAACCTGCAGAAAGCTGTGACTACAGAGACCATCACGGGTCTGGAGCCAGGCAAGACCTACCTGCTGGACGTTTATGTGGTGGGACACAGCGGCCACTCAGTAAGATACCAGAGTAAACTGGTGAAAACAAGGAAATACTGCTAAATGACTCTGCAAAGAATAAATCTATTATATATAAATATATATATTAAATAAGTTTATTTAACACTAAGTGATATTCTACTAAGAAGTGTACACAGACTGACTACTCATGCAGCTGATGGGCCCGTAGTAGAGACTCAACCGTTTGTAGAGAAAAGAGAGAGATATCAACCTGTATATTTATGTTTACATTTTTATCTCGGCGCGTCCGAGAGGCCCGAAGCGTGAGCTGCTTTTCCTGCCAGGCTTGTCGTCTTGACATCGAGTTGCCACCAGGGAGGGAGGCAGAACTACAGCGAAAACAAACCCCACACTTCCTCCCGTGTCGGCCCCTGTGTCGCTGCATGACGTTTGCTTTCGTCCGCCGCATCCTTCGGTGAGAGAATCACGGCGGCTGGAGGAGATCCAGAGGCTTCCCGCTTTGTATAGCTCTCTCAACTGCATACTCGTTTCATGTTTTAGGAGAAAATTTAAATTATTTTATACTTCTGTGTCTATATTTTTTGATCGTCTCTTTTTATCGATGACAGCGTCGGCGGTTCCAGATAATTTACGGTTTTCATGTGGAGGCAGCAGTTCAAGACATTCCCTTTATGTATCCCCGCCAGTGTTTTCCTCTAGAGCCCATCTTGTAAATGTATTCTGTTTTGTGCTGGAGATCTGCGCTATTGTCACTGTATCGCTGTGTGTGCGCGTGCACGTGCGTGTGTGAGTGAGTGTGTCACATGTACAGAGATGTCCTGCCAATATTCATGTACATAAAGCCTAAATATAGAACAAGTAATCCCTGTGTCACCCTGGGTGTCAAGTTCTTTTCACCAAGCAGTTAACATCGCGTTCGCAGCCCTGTGATGATCGAGCACATTGTGCGTTTTATTCCAGAGACCCGAAATAGCATTTCTAAACGACAGGCCGACCCTCAAAATATCAGATGTAAAAACCAAAAAAAAAAACGGTTTCGATAAATCATTGCCTGAAGTAAGATTCAACAAGCAGGACTTGAATTTTCTAACAACAACGAAAAAAAATAGTGTCTTGCAATTCCATTTGAGCTTAAATCTTTGGTGCGTTTGAGATCTACACGCGGCGTAGCTGCAGCATGCGGCATAGTGCACCGTTTTTGCGTTGCATTATGCTAGAAAAAGGTTTTTCAGAGATAAAGCGTTGAAAAGTATCAGTGCCACGACTGGATGAGGAGACAATATGCAGTGAAATAACTTGATAAATCTGGAACATCTGGCGTAAGATTTCGCTTTGATGAAACAGAGATCAGTTTTCGACTTAAGAGCCAGACCGTTTGCAGTAGACGAACGTCCACCCATCCATTATCTACGCCCGTGTGTCCTAGCAGGTCGTAGGTGTGCTGGTGTCTGTCTCCATCTGTCATTGGACGAGGCCCTGCAGGCCCTGCACAGGTCAACACTCACAGGACAAACCACCACGATGAATATTTCCAAAGAAATTTATTGGCCTTTTTCTTTACAAAATTACTTCAGAGTAATGGGATTTTATCCATCATCCAACATAAGGTGGTCGTGGAAGTGCGACCTGCTGATATCAATTTAAACAAATCCTGATTTCCTTTGACAGAGACTGAATCCAACAGAAACAGATTTACGAAACTACTGCCATTTATGGATCAAAGCATACGATATATGATGCAAATATCACATTTTGAACGTTCTGTCCTTCCATTTGGGTTCCTTCTGCTGCTAAAAACAACCCAAGTGCTTAAAAAACACCCGGATGTTTTTTTTTTTTTTTTTGGCAATAAGTTCATGTTTTTTGGTGTGTTGAAAATGAGCCATATGAAAAACCTCCAGAGTGAAACGTCACAAATCAACAGGTACCTGGGGCTTCCCTGGGGCTAACAGCCCCGGGGAAGCCCAGCCGTTACCTAGCAACCCACACTGAGCTCCAGGACATTTCGTCAGCTGGTTTGTATGTGCTGCACAATGGCTGCCGGAAAAGACTCGTGTTTTGTTGTTAACTTTCAGAAACCACTTGCCGGATTCTTCTTGGTTGTGCAGGAGGCAATACTTCTGCTTTTCAAAGACGTATGGGCCACATAACTGCGCATCTGTTTGCAGCCATTTTCACGTGCAAGAGTAAATGATAAGAGGCATGGGCAGCAGAAGCTTATTTGAATTTAAAGCGACAAGATGCCCTAAAACAGCTCGTTCTGAATGAAGCTCAAAATAGGCAGGACTGAGCGGGACTGAGCATTATCCAAGAATGGTTTTATGCAAAGTGGAATGAATATGTTTTGTGTAGCCCACAGTCCTATCTTAACCTGTCCAAGGAAGCGCAACAGGTAGCTTGAACAGGGGCCTGTTACGCTTTAATCAACTTTACTAACTTCCATAACCCTGATTTTATTGAACTCAACATTTACATCAAAGTAAATGCTTTTATTGAGGCCCAGGAATAATTAATGAATTGAAAAAAATAAATAAAAAATGTAATTTTCTAGTATTTTCCAACCCATCTATTGGAGCCAATCAAGAAATAATTGGTTGTTTTCAGTGGCTTCTATCTAACGCATCATCACTCTGCAGTCAGCTAGCTTAAATCATTCACAACTTAAAGAAAATACCCAACAAACTACTACATCATGCCATCAGAAAAGGCCAGAGGGAAAAAGCAATCCACTCCCACTTTTATTGATATCTCAATGTTGCTTTTAAGCGCAGATGCTACCTGTGGTGTCCTTTTTCGCTAACTTCGCAAAACATCCCTCAAACTAAAAGGATACATTGATGTACAACAGGACATATACAATACAAGGAACCATAAACAGTTACATAAATCCTTAATTCCATCAAAATACCAAAAGTCGGTCAGCTCTTTCATGCGCTGCTCCTCCTATAGCGGTGACAAGGCCCTGCGTGTCTGTCTCCGCTCCTTGTCCAAACCCATCTACACACACATATATACAGAACCCCATGCTTCAAAGTCCGGCTCTCGTTACTACAGGAAGGATAAACACTGGGAACACTGCAGATGTAGGCGCTCACGTGGCGGCGCGCCAGTGGATTTCCTGCAGCACGTTGGTTGCCTCACTCCTCTAAAAGCGGGACATTTCTATAAGCTTCACAGCTGACATCCTTCACACATGCAGGGGAAAGCATTTGAGCAGAGCTGGTCGGCTTTATTAGCAGGATACCCATAACTCCCACAGCTCTCTGAAAGCCCCTCCGCATTATTCCAGGGCAATGACAGGTTAATGGAAGCCAGGTGGGGCCTCCGCGCATTTCCTGCAAGCAGGAGCCCCCGTGACTGACAGCAAACTGTGGCGGTAAATTGGGAGCGCAGCTACCCAAAATCAGAGTCAGGATGGAAACATGGCCGTCTTTTGAGAAACAGCTGCTTTTCTTGGCCGCGTCGGACAACAGTGAGCTTTTCCATCCGCCGCAGACGGCGCTGTACGTGTGGATATGTGGACTAATGTGGGCCTGACCTTCCTCTTCGGAGGACTCAGTTCAAATGTGTCCAACTCTGGATCAGACAGACTGCTTTTCAAATTTAAAGCCTTTTTTTTAAAAAGCTCATGAAGCACAAATGAGTAAAATCTGGATCCTTGACTACGTTCCTAGATTTACTTTGAACTTAACATTGTTATTATTATTATTTTTCTTTTTAAAGTTACCTTAGTGTATATCTGAACAACTTTTGTGACCTAATTACAGGGTTCGTTCTGTTTTCAATAAACATTCGAACAGACTTCCTGGTGTCACACATGTTGGAACTTTAGCATGAGGATCAATTTTCAAAGTGCTCGATAGAGATAGAGAAGCAGTGTGTAATTACGAGAAGGGTTAAGATTTATGTGTGTTTAAGTCGACTATTTTTCATCTGACTTCCATGTTAGCAGCAGATATTGACACTGCGGTGCAACATCTGTGTTCCTCCACGCAGTTGTCCTGATCAAGACTGAGGGATGTGTGTCTCTTGCTGCTTTCCCACTGACTATGATGGCACAATCTGACATTTTGGAACATCTTGCTTAATTGAAACATGGCAATTTTGAAAAAAAAAAAAAAAACCCAAAACACAATGTTTTTTTTTTTTTTTTTTTTTATTTTTATGAAAAGGTTTGGTGTTTTTTTTTGTTGCTGTTTTTAAATTGGTTTATTTTTCAAAACTGAAACATAAACACTTTGGGTTTTTTTGCATTGCGTAAGTCACATGATCCACAACCAGTTGTTGCTACTGGCGCAAACCACGAAGAAGAAGACAACAGGAAGTAGTGGGAGGATCATGGCATGTTATTATTTACATGCGATTTTAATTGCATTCCCGGCTTTTTTTTTGTTGACATTAGAGGAATACTGACAAAGCTTTGTGCCTCTTTGCAGTGGAAATTGAGCTATTCTGTCAGATTAGCTGGTACTTTAGGTTTTCCTTCATGATGTCAGTGGTGGAGAAGCATTAAGGATGGAAATTACTTTCTGGGTCTTGCGGGTGGTTAGACATGATCCGACCTACTGGACTGATACAAGCAGAAAGCTCAACCCACGAAACATCACACAGGAATACACTTCACAGCCCACCTGAGCGTCGTTGCTGCTCATGTCCGTCTGTTCACACGTCCGTCACAAATTCATCTCCCAATGGCCGCTCCCTGCAGGATGATGCACCGCCTAACAAAGCTCAAACTCTGGTACGCCAGTGACATGAAAGCCACCAGATCTTAATCCAACAGAGAACCTTTAGATCTGGTAAAACAGGGGGATTGCATCATCGATGTGCAGCCAAGAAGTAAAGTCTTTGGAAGAAACGCTTTCAAAAAGGTCAGTTTCTTTCCAAATATTTAGATTGAGTTAGGGCTAACGTAGCAGAAAATCTCTCCTTTGCAAAATGTATCCGTTGGTGCAGCCAGAGAGCCTAAGGTCAGCCACTCGCTCTATTTAAAGAGCCCTTGCACTTTGGCATTTGTGAGCGCGTTTTGTGTGCATGAACGTAAAATGCACTTGCGGCTCAACTGAGAGCCGAGCGATGCTTTCAAGCGAAAGTGGTGAAAAGAGGGCAAGGAACAGACTGGGACACTGGGACAAACGCAGTCGGACTGGTCGGGTGACTGGCACTGAAGGAGAAGGAGAAATTAGAGGGGATTTGAAATAAAAACTACCATTCATCAGCAGTCAAATCGGTTCAAATTGGCGCGGCTAAACTGTGAAACGCGATCATGAGATTATACATTTTGAACATCCACACAAACATGAAGTATGAGGAGAGCAAAACTGCAATGATTTCACTTCAACTTCTCTGGGAGATAGATTAATTACCGAAGTACCAAGTCCAACCCAGTTTTCGTCTCCACTCAGCCCTGATTTTAGAGGTTTCAGCTAAAGAAAAAAAAAAAAAAAAAAAAACAAATCTGAGGCTTCCTTCCAAACCAGTGCTGACCAAGAGCTCCATTCCCAGGAAGGGTGGAGAGGCACCAGTGGCCCTGGGGCATTGCTCATCACTGCTGATTACCATTCAGATAATTCATGCAGTTCACAGAAAAAAAAAAAAAAAAAAAAAAAAAGACTGACTTCACAAGTGGAACTTTCATTCGGTTCTGCTGCATATTAAACTGCAAGGTCGGTTTTATATTTACACCGTTTTATCGCCGTAACCAAATAATCCTGTACACATGAGAAAAATTAAGGGATAAGAACATGGTTGGGGTTCAGAGATGTCTGCACACAAATGGGATTTCAGATTGTGTGCGTGTGTGTGTGTGTGTGTGTGTGTGCGTGTGCGCGTGTGTGTGTGTGTGTGTGTGTCCACTTATTGCCACCGCTCCCTCTCGCCTGATCTGCCCAGGGGGTGGTCCTCCCCCCTCTGCTCTCTTGTGCTGGTGAAATCACATCTAAGTGCTTGTAATTTCTCATGCTTCATCAGTACCGTAATTTCAAAGGGCTCCCTCTGAAGACCCTCCTTGCAGCGGCGACCTGAGGTTGTCAAATGAAAACATCGTTTATCCAGTGGCCTCGAAGCTTCAGGAAATGGTTTGCCGGCTATTCAGCGGCAGCAGCCTTGAAAAAGGGAGCTGCGGTGAGGGTTTCTGAAACATGAAACAAAAGGTGGTCTGGCCCTTCAATCTACAGTATCAGGTTTGGGAGATTTCAGAAGAATGCACAGATCCATTTGGAAAAAGTCTCGTATGAAACCACTTGTATGTTGGCCAAAGTGAGGTTTTCCCTCAGTGAAAATATTTACTTTGAAACAAAAAAAAAAGAAGAAGTCCCGACTATTTATTTCAGTGCAGTTCTTTCCTCTGCTTTCTCCTAAACCAATGCGTTCAAAAAAAAAAAAAATCCTAAACCAATTAGTTAAAAAAAAAAAAAAAAATATATATATATTTGCAATTTCTGGTCCTCAGAGACTGGGTGGCTCGGTTCCAGCGTTCGATTGGTTCGGGTTCAAATTCGACGAGGCGATTTTCAAAACCTCTTTGGAATTCGCTACACGTGGAAAGAAACTTGCACCGAATCTTAATAAACCACATGAAATACATGTCGGTTAATCAACATTCTTTATTATTAGCTGAAAAAACCCAGTAGATTTAGAAATGTTTTCCTTACTAAAACCTTAATTTGACCACATAAAAACCCATCGAGATCAAGACCTCTTTAACAAGGGCGACCTGGCCCACAAAGGCATTATGAGCACACGCCATAAAAGGCAAAAACAAGTAAACAAAGGTAACAAAAACAGACATTAGAAATATATAAAACCTGAACAATTTCACAATAGGGCAGCAGCTGCAACCAGTAGGGCTTACAAAAGCATAAAACTGCAGCTCTGACACATTTATTATTCGTGGAAAGTGAAAAATTAGTCAGACCCATTAAGTCCCCTTCACAGCAGACAAAACAAGGCCAAAATATCCAAATTCAGGAAGAATGCAAACTTGTTCCCTTGGCAGATTATTCCACTCATAACATTTTCCCTGTAAGTGAAATAATCTGCCAATGTAATTAAGTCCTTTTCAGTCAATAAATTATTCATTTAAAACACCTATTTGTTGCCGAAAAGCAATCTTTGTCTTATTTCACGCGTACTAAGATATTTGCACCAGAAAACCCATCAAAACTGCTCGGTAAGAGTTTTTTGCAGTGCAGCAAGGATCTCCCTGTGTGTTCTTCTCCGTCTTGTTGCGCAGGTGTTAAATATCTGCGGTGGAGAGATAATAGCTACGGCATCTTGGTGAAAGCAGAGTGAAAGTTAATGGTTTGGGTTTAGAGGGCGCGAGGTGAAAAGGAAGGTCGTGACATTACATAGTTCTGCCCTAAAAGGCCGAGTTGCTGGCAGAGCAGGACGTAGGTGTTGCAAATGCACCCAAAGACCTTCAAAACACCGCGATGAGACTCGTTACCGAGCCGGGACTCTCTCTGCTGTGGATTAACTCGCCACACACGCCAGAAATGTGACTCCGGGCGGCTCTCGTGTAATTGTTTGCGATAAAGACATCCGTCCCGGGAATGAAAGGGGGCTTGTTTACCGCCACTTCAAAATGGAAACGTTTCCTAAACAGCAGCTCAGACTCACCGGTTCGTTGCCCCCGATGTAAACACGCGCACCGTGACTCGGGGCTTCGCCGAAATCGCCGGCCGACGCTCGTCATTTGGGCCAATCACGGAGCAGTTGGGCACAACAGGAAGCAACTGGCATAAACACAGGGTCCGAACACAGTAAACAGAACCGCTGGAACACTAAACCAGCGCAGATTAAAGGGGATCTGGAGGTTTGTGGAAGAGGTGTCCCGAAAACCGAGCGTACACAAACAGTGAGTGGTTGGAGATGATGCTAATCTCTGACTGTACAGCGAAAGTCAACAAATCAAGGTGAGCGAAGACAGATCGACGATGACCTGGAGGTCCGTTTGAGAGCTTCAGCAACTTATGGCAACGTGTTTGCAAGTTGCTCGGCCATTCTTTAGTGTTTAAAGCTCGGACGTCAAGACTTTTCTTTCACATCCTTTAAATTGCCGGGCCTTCGTTTTTTAACTGGACGAGGTTGTTTCGACTTCTTCAGAAACAAAAATTTGTTGAAGGTTTTAAACGATGCTTTCTTAAATGGTACAACCGTGCTTTGGGAAAGCTTTCAAGCCTCATGAATAGGTTTCACCCACAAAACTTCAGTAGCATTCATGTGACAAACAAATTAGCACACCATATGACAGGCTGTGTTTTTCAATTTCAAAAAAATGTAAGAAAAATGAACAATTAGACTGAGTGATACACTTTTTAAAGCAGATGAAGTGCAGTTCCTGACGTCGAATGAATTAGGACACCCCATTATTTTCTGTCCGCTGAAATTGCTACAATCACACATTGGTGTATAAATTTGAAATCCGCGATTCTACCCTGCATGTAAAATGCTCTAAAAGTGAAGAACGTTCAAAACAACCGCCTGTATTCAGTGTCTGGTCGTACCAGGAAGTTCACCCTGAAAGTAGGCGACAAGATGCTGAAAGAAGTCTCCAGAAATCCTAAAGCCGAAAGTCATTGGCCCAACAGCAAGCCCTGGGGAGTATTCATCCAAAAAAGTTGTGGATTCAACTCCATCTTCCTCCTGACAAATTATTGATGTCGTTGGGCAACTTAACCTCAACCTGCCTATTAATTTATTTATTACTGTATTACAGTGTGAATGTACGCTTTGCGTAAGGGTTGGAACCGCTTGTAAAGGTATCTTAGCTAAAGCAGATCTGGGCTCCGTATCATGCTGATTACCCACAATACACCACGAAATCCCCCAAACGCTGCCTGAGAATTGAGGACACAGAAAGTCTTGTGTTGAGCCTGAACTCACCTTGTTCTCACTGAGATGCTGGGACTTAGCATGGAGCTCGAAAAGGACGCCCTCAAACGTTTCACAGCTGAAAGTAACTAGCAGAGTAAACACATTTTGTGTGCGGGCTTAAACAAGGCTAATGTGTGTTGTTTGAGTGCAATCGAATTACCTTCTCTTCCAGGTCACGGTAGTTGCAATCAACAGTTTTCCCTCTAAGAGATTAGTTTGTTTTTCCATTGAGCTTGTTTCAGGATGTGCCAGGCTAAGTGATTTAGCATTGTGTTGTTATTTGAAAATCATTGTGATTTAAAAGGAGGCGAACGCTTACTGAATCCCCTGTGCATGTTCAAGTTTGTAATGCTCAATGCTCAGTCTGATAGAAATAAAGCCAGCCTTGGTAGCTGAACGTGTTTATTGCAGAGGATGAAGACGGCATCCTCTTCTGTCCGATGTCGGCTCCATTGGCCGCTGCTTTTAAAAGTCACCTGATCTCTCTGTGTTTTGTTTAAGCTATTAGAGGCTTTAGATAAGCTTTGCAAAAAACATTTTTAATGTATTTTTTTTTTTACTAATTCACTGTTTATAATCCATCCTCCCGCCAGATGACAGCTGAGATAGGATTTAACCTGCCCAACCCCCCCGACTCACTGTAATACAAAGTGGTTACAGGAAGTGTGACAGAGTGAGAACATCTGTGTTCAGAAAGCCAACTTATTCTCTCACACTCCAAATCACATTTCTCTCTATCAAACGCCTGCAGATTGGTGGTGACCAGCTCAAGACTCACCTGGAAACCGAATACTTGGAGTGGCTCCAACTGAAGGCAGATCGACCTACTTTCTGATTGAACCAGCAAATAACTATTTAAGAAATAAAATAGGACGCAACATCTGTCGCAGACGTGGGAAGTAGGCGACTTTAAGTTCCGCAACACTTTCCCCAGCGTGCATGCGCTATAGCAACGCAGCTGAAGCAACGCAATTCTTTAAAGTTGTGACGCGGCGTGATGTTCCGCAGAGTTCGGTGCATTTTGTGCATGGTAAGGCCAGAAACAGAGTAACAGGAAATTTGGTTATTAGGTAAAATGTGGAATATGTGTACACACAAACAACGCATTAGAAAAAGTTTGGTTGACACGTGTGTTTTGCTTTGTTAAGTTCTGATGATCGTTGACTTGTTTTTTGTCCAAACAATACTATTGCTATGGATTCTGTGTCTTTTCCTCTATCCCTTTTATCTGCTTACACACACACTGCTGCTGCTTACATAACCATATCACATCAGACTGGCGACAGTCACACATAAACAAAATGTAACTGATTAGACTAGCCTTCAGGGAGGATACGGGATGAGGAGGAGAATGAAAGCTATATTCACGCTTCAATCTTGGTTACATCCATAAGGAGAACTGAGTGACGCTGAACGTCACTTTGTTTCTCTTCCATTTGTGTGACTTGCATGGCTTGTAACATGTGGTCATTTTTCGGCATTACACTGAGGGGTTTTGGAACCGGTAAACGGACCTGGGTGGTGCACAGAGGGGAAAACGGGTGAACTACTGCATTACTTCCGTGCATATTTTTTTTAATAACTGCTGGGACTCAAGTTGAGGCTCCTGGTCATCGCCATTTTCAAAAAGTGATGCAAACGTGGTACACGAAAAGAAATATTTTCATGCGTGTGTAGTAGTATGTGTGACACACTAGTGGCAGGACACTTAGCTTCCTCCAAGTACGCAGAAAGAAAACGGAGTGCGGTAAAATGTTATTTTTCCCATCCATTTTGTTGTTTTGTTTTTTTTTTTCCAGATTTTATTTTAAAAGCCTGTCCTATTGAAATATGATAAGACAATCGTAGCGAAGCTTGATATTACTATTTTAGGAATGGAATGAAACCAGTCTGGAAAAGTATGGAATGATGCCAGGAGAAATGTGTGTTAATGAAGAAGACAGCTGAATAATTCTGAATACTGAATAATAACTATGGAAGGGATGATTTACCACCCAGAGGTGTGCTATTAATCACAATAAGAAGTATTATTTTCATTATTTGGTTTGATCAAGACGAAACGGGTTCCTGATTTCATTCAGCTTAGTTTATTGCTGTTTGCGAATGATTTTCTTTTTTTGTCGTATATCTTCCTGTGGGACCGTAAGGCTGCTTTGCTGCTGGCTTCAGGCCAGAACCATAAGAACCACAATACCACAGATGAATTCGAGCCAAAACACAGAGCACATTAAAACGTTTGATTTCACGCTAATGGTAAGTGGGGCAAGTGAACATGAAGTTCTTTCTCATCTACGTCAAAGAGTCCTTGGTACACCTTCAAAGCACCTCTGGGGAAAATAAAAAACCTCAAGTCTTCTTGGAAATGATTGGACTTTCCTTGCACACCTTTCTCTTTGACGTTTGTCCAATTCCTCTATATAAAACTGACAAGCTCGGCCAAAAAAACGTACCGATGCAAAACCGTGCTCAGATCTCTGGAGGTCCTTCATTAGGCTCCGGTTCGGGATGTTGTTGGGTCGCCCCCCGTATCAGTTCTGTTTCACAGTTCTGTGTTTTATTTTCTTTTTTGTGGGGGGAGGGGATGGATTGGGTTCGCAAACCTTTTAGAGAAAGTGCTGCCTCAGGTAAAAAGCAAAGTTTTCAAAGTATGACTGTGACAGTTGAGCAAGATTTCAGGATTTCATCCATCCGTCGTCCGGCAAATTCATACTTGCTCCGATTATGCTCAGAGTATGCAAACTCTGCAGAATAATCCCAAATTGAACCTAATCTGAAGTTGTACCAACAGTTCTGAGGTGTGTAAGCTTCTCTCCTTTTTCCTCTAAGTGCAACAATGACCTTTGTGGCTTTTCGAGTCGTGGCTTCTTCCTCTCTGAGCGGCTTTTCAGGGAGTTTCACTATAAATACAGACGATCTCTCAGCTGCTTCAGCCAGCAGCTTCACAGCTTCTCCAGATTTTGCTCTGGCGTAGATTTGCACGGTTGGAATCAAAGCACTTTCACCTCTTGGTACGGCTGGACATGTTTACGTTTGCATGTAATAGATGGACCTCATAAATGTGGCACCTTGAGGAATCTAGAAGTGTTCTCACAAAATTATTCACACTAGATGATTCATCCAAAGTTTTTAATGATATGACAAAAGAAAGGAGCATTGCCCTAAAATGCATTGACCTTTTTTGCCTCATTTAAATTAAATAAGCTTGCAAAGTCACAACATCATCATCTGGGCTTTCCCAGCTGGGTTATGTTACAATGTACAGTTCTAAGTTAAAGAAAATAAATAAATCTTTAAAATCTAATTATTTTAACAATTAGCTAATAGAAACGTTGTGACCCTAACTGACCCAAGACAGAAAAAGTTTATTCTGATTTAATGTCATAACGACAAACCAAACCAAAAATATATGGGGTTATATACCTGCCAATACCCTACTCCTTAGTTGTTTACAGATAACTGAAGAATTATGGCTCTGATGCAAAATAAATAAATGCAAAAGTTGAAGCTTAGAAATTAAGATTTTACACATGCAATATATAACTGCTAGTCAGTAATGAAACCAATAATAATGCTACAGTAGTTTCAATTTGGAACGTTTCAAAGACATTTTACGTCATGTCTACATTTTACAAGTGAGAGTAGCAGTACCTCCACATATTTTTGCTCAAGTAAAAGTAAGAAGTATGGTAAAGTCTCCTCAAGATTTGAGTAACTGATCAAATGATCAATTGTTTAACATTAAAAATGACATTATCTTGAAGGACCAAGATATAAAGTTAAGTGGAAATTTTGGCATTTTAAGGGTGGGAATGACAATAATGTATATAAGTGATAAAAAAAACAAAACAAAACAAAATCAGGTAAAAAAAAAAAATCTAATTTCTTTTAATTAAAAAAAACATAGGAAACTTTAACATCAAAGGATTTTTGGATAAAACATGTTTGTTCCTCATTCAGTGAAGTTGCACAGTGTGTTGAATATCCAGAAATTGTATTCAAGTTACTGTAGCGATACTTCATAATAACATTACTAGAGTGAAAGTAAAAAGTACAGTGTAGTAAAAAAAAAAAATTCTCAAAGCAAATTTTTTCTAAAATAAATCAATGCAATTGAGTCAACTAATTACCACCCAACTCTGCTAACTATGCTTTTCCTGCTTTTAGTTGCTTTTTTGTAAGTCATCAGTCCACTGAGACCGGTCCACATCGCAGCTGTGTGAACAACCCAGTCGCTGTGCTCAGAGGCAGCAGCCCGAGTGAAGCGCAGGCTGCAGCAGGACAGAAAGGTAGTCCCCGGGCTGCAGAACTTTGGACCAATCAGGACGCCGCTTCGCCTTCCCACGAGCAGGAGCGACAGAGAGGTTCAACCTGGACCCGCTCTGAGGAGAAACTATCTGCTTCCAATTCAAACTGCCAAAAGCTCCTCCACTTCCGCTGACACACAAAGCGGCCAACTAATTATCACTGAAGGAAACGTTTCCAAGTGATGACAATGTTGGGTATGTACGTGCCAGACAGATTCTCCCTGAAATCGTCAAAGGTCCAGGATGGAATCGGTCTTTACACGGCGAGGCGCGTGAAAAAGGTTTGTGGTTTCCGACCGCGGCGACTAATGGCTACGAGTTTGTACACCGGGGGGCCGTTTTGAAGTTGCTTTTAAAAAGTTTTTGTCTGTGTGGATGGACTGTTTGCTCGCCTCGTTTCTCTCAGTCGCTGTCAAAGCCTCGCGCTGAGCTCCAGGCTGCTGCTGTGACGTTTGATGCCACGTAGCTACAGTAACTTCTCTCTGCTGCCTCCATATCCGCGAGGAAGCGTCTCGCGACTCCGCGGTCATAATCATCTATCCAGAGGGGGGTTTTTCTTTTCTTTTTCTATTTTTTTTTTCTTCCTCTCTCTTCCTCCCCAACCTTTTAGCGCCATTTTACTTACAACATACACATCCCCACACGCCTCCATTGTGCTCCTGCGCGCAGAGGAGACTCCCAAAGCTCTGAGACGTGTCAGAGGATGACGGGGCTCGCGCGTCAGACGCTTTGTCAAACTTGTTAATATGAGGTAGTAGCTGAATGCAAACGTTACGTCTAACCACGCCCCTTGTAAATGTCTGTTTTACTATCCTTCTGGCTATCACGTTAACAGTGTGCGTGTTGACGCGGGTCTTCCGTGACGTCGCCTCGCTGAAGTTATTCCCTCTCCTCTTGTTCCAGGGAGAAAAGTTCGGTCCGTTCGCCGGTGAGAAGAAGCTGCCCAGTGAGCTGGATGAAAGCTCGGACACCAGGCTGATGTGGGAGGTGAACGAACCGGTCACTGTGTGCTTTGTTCAGTCCGTACCACGCGCTCACACGAGAAAGCAAAGCGCTCACGCGCTCCCCACCGGTCGTGATAAGTGATGAATTATTGTGACACGACAATGGAAACGCCCTGGTGACTTGGGACATGTTCTGAAGTTAAAAAGGGGTGGGGATAAAAAGAGAAATAATTTCAATGATCAGTTTTCATGGTCCAACCTGAAAAGTGTGGCGTGCATTTGTGTTCAGCCCTGAGTACGTTTACGTCTTTACTTCTTTGCAAAATAGTGCAGCCACATTGAACAGATGGTGCCAGTCAGACTTAAGCCTGGACTTTGGCTGGGCCACATGAACACGCTTTGATGCTCACTGTAACCACGTCTGCTTTTACAGCAGACATGGTTTATTTTGTATTTTATGAAATACGTTCTATGCTCAAAATCTTTTGATACTAACTCCTTTAAAAAAAATACGTAGTTTATTATTATTATTATTATTATTATGAGGTTTTATTCTTTAGTTTGACAAGTATGTGTGTTACTTTTTCATTTTAAAGAGCACAACAGTGTTGCTCTTGGTCAGCTGTGTTGCTATTTTCTGTCCAATCTGTGCCTAAAATATGCACAGATGTCTCTTTTAAACATCGTATTTTTAAAATAAACAAATGATGTTGAAATCTGTTTTTCCTTACACGACCCTGGTATTTCAAAAATAATACTATTATTATTATTGTCAAAGAAAAAAATGTGCTTGAATTGACAGAAAATCAAATATGTCTTTAATATTTTCTTTTCTTTTTTTTTTATTTTTTTATGGAGGACAGCCCCTGAACTGCCATAAGAATATATAAACCCTAGAAAGATAGATTTGGTTTAAGAACTTTGTATTTGAGCAATTGATCACATTGGAGCTTTGTTTTACTGACGTGCGCCGTAATACTGCAATGAGACACTTGGATCGTTCTTATTTTGCAGAAGCGAATGCATGCCTTTTTCTTTCGTAACAATAATAAGCCGAATAAATCACTTTTCAGCACACAATCTTCAAAAACCTAAAATTTAGGCAACCTGGTCAGTTCGGGGTAGAGAAGGAAGCAGTAAGCCGACGCTACATACTTTTTTATTTGCCACATAGAACGAGCAGCTGTCGGGAGAGATACGCCTGATTGATGTAAATTATTATTATATTTCCCCCCTTGTGATTCATTGCTGTCGATTATAAATATGCTATTGTCAGATTGTTTTGTTCCTTTTCCAGGTTGTTATTCCGTCAACGCTGACCAGAGCTGATAAATACCCATGATAGCTGTGGAGAAATTTCATGCTCTCCCAAAGCCAATCAAACTGCTTCCCTGTGCGTTCAAAAGCCAGATGTCAGCAGATGTTAGCGTGTCTAAGATCGGCGGAATGAGAGCAAGAGAAAAACTTTTGGAGGAAGACTAGCCATGAATATAAAGTGCTAATTGTGTAGAAACAAATCGAAAACAGAAAAAATTTGAATTATCAGCTGATTTTGTGAAATGAAAAATAATAGTTTTTATTTATTTAGTTAGTTTTTTGCACAAACAAATTTATTAAAAAACTCAACTTTAACAATACAGATGTGAGAGATGTGAGGTTAAGCTAACAGCTATGGCAGATTATGTGTAAACGTTTCATAATTGACAGTAACTGGAATTGAAAAAGTAAGCAGAGTTCGCAGTCGTAGCACGGAAACGTAACCGGACTTAAGTAGAAAACAAAATATGCATCCTTTATCGGCGAACGCAGCTGTCTGCAAAAGCGCAGGTTTATCCAAAGAGATTCTCTGCTTCTGTGTGATAAAGGAAACATTTAATTACGTGGCAGATCAATGAGCCAAAGCCGAAGTAAAAAGCTGACTCTCGCCCCTCGTTGGGTGCGAAGTGGCTGGTGATAACCAGTGGCGAAAACGCTGCAGTTATCCGTTGTTGTCACATTGTGAGGCGCGCAGCTGCGTTCGGTGTCCAGGTGTTCGCGGGAAAGGCCGGCGCTCTTTGTTGTACAGAGGACCAATCTTCAAGGCATCAAGCGGGAGGAGAAAGAGACCAAAAAAAGAAGCAGTTGTTCGTTTCTGAAAGCTCTCACAGTCGCTCTGTTTTCTTTTCTTTCCTTTTTTTTTTTTTTTTTTTTCAGGTTCGTGGCAGTAAAGGGGATGTTCTGTATATTCTGGATGCAAGTAATCCTCGCCATGCCAACTGGCTGCGGTTTGTCCATCAGGCGCCTTCACAGGAGCAGAAGAACTTGGCAGCCATTCAGGTACATTTCCACTCAGCAGACAATGAATCCCTCAGCCTTAACCCGATCAATAAAACAGGCTGCAGGATAGGGGAGTAAAGAATCGTGTCTCTTTGCTTCGAGCGCTTTCATGGAATAATCCGAAATGTTCGCTTTTTCCTTGTAGTTTTAGGCAGATGTTTGCCCTTTGCAAATACGTCCATTTTCCTCTGAGTTCTCCTCATTTCATCATGTCACAACCACAAAGCTTAATGTGTTTCGTCGGGATTTTGCGTGACAGACTCGAACAAATGTAGGCCGTAATAGTCAAGTGGAAGGAAGGGACTGCATGGCTTTCAGAAAAATGTCTCCTTCCAAAACTCTTAAAAGTGTGGCATGGGTTCGTATTCCACCCGCTTCACTCTGGTGCAGCTAAATCAAATCCATCACAGCAACAATGTAAAGGTAAGTGAAAGGTAGAGGAGAAGCTCCCACCTGAGCCACATGGGACGCAAAATAAAAAAAAACCCACTGCTTTAATCAAGTGGTATTAAATCATTTATGAATACATTTTTTAAACTTCTGATGTCAAATGTGTCATTTGTTGGAGCTTATTCATATTTTTTCTTCTGTTAAGCCATGTCACTTATTCTTTAAACTTCACACACACGTGGATTTTGTGTAAAAATATGAATACTGTGGTTAAAGTTTAGAAAATTGCAAAAAGTAAAAAGCAAACAAAGATACTAACTGTGAGAGCACAAAAACATTATTATTAGCTTGTGTTATTGTTAACCGTGTTAGAGAAATGCCACAAAAAACTGTTGTTGTTGTGAGAGGAAGTCCTACAGAGTGTCGACTCAGAGACGCTGAACACAAACGTTCGAGACACGTCTGTGACCTATTTGTTAATAAAATGTGAATCATGACTTATTTTCCTTGGACTTTACGGTCATGCATCATTCGTGTTGATCCATCGCATAAAATCCCTCAGACATAGACTGAAATGTGTGGTTGTGAAAGGACAAAGTGTGAAATAATTGACATACTTTTTTCACACCAAGAGGTCATGTGAATTTAATTTACATTCATACGAACTGGAACAGACGAGCCTGGAGCAAACACCGACAACCGACAGCAAATTCTCGTTGACAGCTACGATTATTTATTTTTTTTATATATATAATAAAAATATGTTTCACAAATTTAAAAGATGCTGATGGTCTGAATATGTTCCTTGGACGCCGCGTTCCTCTGCAGCCAGATGTTGGAACCATTACGAGTGTAATTTGGGGTGTAAAGTTGGATACGAAGCGAAATTCCTTATCTCAATTTTGTATTCCTAAATGGCTGAGAAAACATATCTTTTATATGACTCTTGTGATAAATGATGTGTCAACAACAGTAGCCAGGTCTACCACTTCCTAACAACAACAAAAAAAGAAAATAAATAAATAAATAAATAATCAAATGAATTGAAGAAGAAAAGAGAAACACAATTTCTAAAGAGACACACAAACATGTGAGCTCTTCACCTCTTGCACTTTAGTGTAAGAAGACAAAAGGAAAAGAGAAAGAAAAGGATAGCTCTCCCATGACAGAAGAAAAATAGAGAAGGAAAGAAACGAACATGAACACATGGGTCTTAGGGCCAAGTTCCTGCCATTAATACTGGAACACACAGTGTGATTGGTTGTTTAAAGGTCACGCATGTGAGTTAGACCTCTGTGTTTCATCAACAATGACATTTATTGTTTGGTTTTCCTCTCGGTAATCATTATTTATGTACATTTAGAATCCTATAATTAAAACAAAATGACGGTTTGATTTTATTAACGTGACCTTTCAGGACAGCAGAGTAAATGAACACATTTTTAAGGTTACATGCCTTTGACCTGTGGCCTCAATCAGGCTTTGAACGAGTGTTGTCTGGGTCTAATGGGTTCAGAGCCCCCAACCCTAGCAGGCTGCGGCAGACTGACTGTAAAATAAAATGTTCTAGAACCGGGTCAGGATGTTTCTGTCTCGACGTTCCACCGTATTCTGCAAGTCTTACTGCTTCTTGGACCGTTTGAGGTTTGACTAGGCCATTTCTACATCTGCAGAAAGCCTTGCTGCCGTATGCAGCTCCGTCTGTCTTCCCATGAACTGGGATCAGCTTTCAATAGCTTTGATTTATTGTGTTCACAATGAATTCCATTTACTGATTGTAAATACAGAAAAACCAAAAACCCTAAACAGACGGGATTATCAGAAATAGTTTATTTTTGGTTTTAAAAATCAAGATATTCTGCAATATGGTGAAATGCAATTTGTGTGCACAGTTTAGTGATATAAATCACACTTTTTAAAGTACCCTGAAGACACCTGTGTCAACAACAGGATTTGTGTTTGTGGCGCTTTAAATGTTGTGTCATTCAGTCACAACCATAATGTTTCCTAAAAAAATTAATGATAGTTTTTTTTTTTTCATCATAATTTTTATCGCTATCACAATACTACCAAAAAATATCGGGATGAAATTCTACGTCCATATTGCTACACGTCTGTTTGCTGTTTCCTAACAAAACCTTTTAATCCTGAACAGAACAGAATTTAATCATATTTAAACATTTTTTTAAATATTTATTGAAATTCTTCCCGGACAAACAGTGCATAGTAATCCTGACAATAAGGACGGTTTTAGGGGTATATAAATATCCCTAATTCGAATTTACTGTGACAACGACAAACCAAAATCTTATCACGATAAATGAGAAACGATATGATACACTCCCACTTTATCGCAACACCCTATCAAACGTGACGATGTTCTGTTTTCTGAGTTAGGACGGAGAGAACATCTTCTACCTGGCCGTGGATGACATAGAGACAGATACAGAGCTCCTGATTGGCTACCTGGACAGTGACATGGAAGAAGAGGAGGAGGAGGAGGAGGAAGAAGTCGTGAAAGACGAGGACGAGAACAGCAAAGAGGCCAAACATCTTGTGGAAATGGGTAAACTCGAATCTCTCTCAATCGGTTCATGAAACCCAGTGCAAGGAAACCCGTTTGGGTTCTTCTGTGAGTGACGTCTTCGCATATCTGTGTAGAACTTGTCATAAAGAAGGAGGACCATCCCTGCCTGCTGTGCGAGAGCAGCTTTCCCAGTGAGGAGATCTTGGCGGCGCATCTCCAGAGTCTGCACCAGAGGCCCAGCACCGAGGAGAAGGAGTTCAAATGCAGGAACTGTGGCAAGAAGTTCCCCGTCAAACAAGCTCTGCAGCGCCAGTGGGTTTATTCATCTGTCGCTCTGCTGGTTGTTGGGCAGCAGCATAATCTAAGACTGAAAAATATAGAAAAATATAGAAAAACCCTGTCTTTAGCTTAAATACATGGAATAGGACAGCGTCCAGTCTTTTCTAACATTTCAGGTTGCAGCAAACAGAGAGTTGAGATGCAGAGCTGTGGGTTGCACAATTCCTGTTGTATTGTTGTTAATTTTTTTATTTCATGGTCGCATCTGATTTCTTTGTGTTCCTCCTCAGCGTTTTACATTGTTCTGAGTCGCTTGACCCGTCAGGCGATTCTAAAGCTCATCAGTGTTCACTTTGCCACAACACCTTCAACTCAGAATTCAGGTAACACACACGCGCACGCACGCACGCACGCACGCACGCACGCACGCACGCACGCACGCACGCACACACACACACACACACACAAATGCCTTCATGGATGTGAAACTGAATTATTTTGTTCCTCCTGATTTCCCTTCCATATTTCACGTTGCACAGTTTCGAACAGCACAAGGAAGCATGCAAAGGAGACGCCAGGTTCATATGCAAAGCGGAAAGCTGTGGGAAACGATTCAAAAGCAAGGACGCTTTGAAGAAACATAAAGGAAACGTTCACACAGGTGGGAATCTGTGTTTGCGCTCGGCGCGGTGCCTTTGCCTTTGATGTTCTCTGTCTGTTGCTCCTCCTGATACACTCATATACAATTACCGCCCCATCAATTATTGTTTTCATGTAACTAACGCGCTTGCCCATCAACGCTCAAGGAGCGAAAACCAAAAAACGAACGTGACCTCGATCAGTTAAAACCGCTCCAGTGTTAAGACCCGTCTCTAATTACATGAGCTCTGTAATTGCTGACCTGTGTTTTCTGGGGCGGCTTTACTCCGCCAGATAATTGAGCTTCCACAGCTATTTATGATGGGATGTAGGGCAGCGCGGAATCCGCGAGAGCCTCAGATGTGAATCGAGTATCAAAGAGAGATTAAGATATTCATCTGAGAGGCTGATGGAGCCGAAAGTCGGGCCTTCATTCTTTTCCAAAAACGTGGTCGGGACGGGGAGCGTGTGTGTGGGCGAGGGAGGGAGCGGATCAGACACAACAGATGTTGATCTGGTCATTTAGACGGGATAAAAGCTTTTCAAAACAGTGGGTTTACTGTACATGCAATCATAAACTGGTCATTTTTTTTATTGATCAATGCTTGGCCATAAATTTGGCTCTACTTTCATCATTTAATTTTGTTTGTTTGTTTTTAAGGAAGTGCACGACGAAAACTCACTTGCACCATATGCAACAGAAAATGTTCTTCTTCTCTGAATCTTCAAGAGCACAGAAAGGTGAGGGGTTCTCAAATACAGCATCTTGCAAACGTATCCAGGTTAGTGGTCTTTATTGTGATACCCCTGATGTGACGATTTAAAAAAAACAAACATTATTAAATTATAAGTCAATTCGGTTAAATGCTGATTAAATGAATAGAAAATTATTTATTCATTTATTTCTCACATTATCAAACTTAAACTTTATAAAATATAGCAAAATAAGAACCTTGAAGGTGACTGAATATAGAAAAATAAAAAATTAAACACTTAATCCCCCAGTAGCAGAGATGTTACGTCTGTGGTTGCTCTTGAAGGATTGTCAAAACTTCCCTTTTAACTCATGGCAACCCTTAAAAATCAACCTTTTGTGTAATTTTTCCCATAATGTTCCAGTTTTTCCGCGTTATCCCCCTCCACTCTCCTGTCATCACGTCCTCGCCCTCGTATCACATCAGTAATTCCTGGTTGAGAAGTTGACGCTGCTCCGTCATTGTGGCTCGGTTGATCGAGCGCTATTAAGATGAAACTTTGGGATCTTGTCGAGTGTTTACATTTCAAAACAGAACAAAACATTTTGCATCCCGCACTGAACTCTGTTTGGACTGTTTCTCTTTCCCGTCCTGGTACGGCTCTGCTGTCTTTGTTTCTGTATCAACTGGCTCTTCTTCCAGATCGCAGCCCAACTAAAACACTGAAAGAAGGTCTGAGCAGACGTTACTAGTTAAATGATTAGAACTTATTTTAATCTGATAAAATATTAAAAGATAATTACTTGTAAGTTGGATATTTGCATCCCTACCCCTAAAGAATGCCATTTTTCACTGTGTGTTAAGTGAAAAAGAAACCACCCCACTGTGGAGAGGGGCCCTGAAATGTATCTTTTTGGTACAAAATGTCACCAGTGACTGGAACTAAAATTGCAGATCGTCCTGAACACACTGTCCTCACTATGAAACAGGGTGATGGTGTCTTCTCGTCGAGGGGATGTGTTTGTTCGGCACGGACAGGGCAAAGTCTGTGGAGCTAAATAAATCGCTCTCCCGAAATAAAATCGCTTAAAAACTGCTGAAAGATTTGAGGCCGGGACCCAACAACGACCCCGAAACCCACACCAGAGCAGTACGGGTGGGGGGGGGGGGGGAGGAAAGCATGGTCTGGTGGTGTAATGGCCTAGTCTAAGTCCAGATCTAAATACATATCCGGACCGGTGACAGCTGTTAAGTATCGCTGCTCTTCATGCAGCCTGACAGAGAACAGGCTCGGATCTGCTGAGGATTTACTCAGTTTTTACAGCGATCTCTCTTTGGAGCCGTTTCTTCCAGCTCGCTCGTTCCCATCCCGCCGTACGCCGTCTGCAACGCGCTCTGACCTCTTTATCTCACGTTCTGAAGCGCTTTATGTGCTCCTGTGATCACTTGTTCCCCCACTTTATGATCAATTTGTTGCAAATGTATGCTGGGTGACACAGAGCAGTGGGCTGGTTCCTCTTTCACTGGCTCATCCAAACAGGTCTTGTGAAATTTAAGAGCCTCTGTTGGCAGACCATAAGATTTTAACCTTGGCGTCAGGATCCTCTCTCCCTCTTATTGATGGATTGCAGATTTGAACACAGCTGTTTAAATAATCCCCCCCCCACCACCACAGTTTATTTTTTTATGCAGACAAATGTTTGCTTTTGTTCCTGTGGATATCATCCTCGGTTTGTTTCACGCTTTTGGTCACTAATGTTTGGGTAAGTTCTCATCAGACTGCATTCCTCTGAGTCACACAGCTGTAATTTTAGCGCAATTAGCTGCTATTACATAAATCATTTTAAATAATCGGTTATAACATTTATAACATCGCAAGAGCAATGCTTTCCCCTGAAAATATGGGATTTACTCCACAAAGTTAAATTTTAGAACATTTAGCTCAAGTCCTTACTTGGCAGTGTCATGTTCAGCTCTTCTCTTACGTAATGCTGTAAATTGCTCATTTGGCCACTGAATGCATTGAGTTTAGTGATAAAAATGAAGGAAAAACTTTGAAAATGTAGCTGAGATTTCGTTATTTTGATGCCCTGAAGATTTGGTTTTCATATTTACCCTGTTTCGGACTGGTGCGCTTTTAGTTATTTGCGTTCCTGGCCTGGTTTTCACAGTTTCTTCACTCACGCTGCCATTCATTTTGCTGATTGTAGTCACTTGGTTTCCATGTCAGAAATCACTCCGCCTAGAATTTCAGCTCTTTGGTTTCGTGATTCCTCCGTTCTTCCTGTCCAGCTTTCCGCCACCCGTCTTTGATTTAATCCTCATCTTTCATCAAACGTCTGGCTCTCATCTGCTTTTGGCTTCTAATCACCAGCATCAAAACAATACAATACTAAAATGCACTTTATGTGTAATACATCAGTCAGAGTTCTGGACAAAGAACTGATTCAGGCTCAGACCATCTGTTGATGTCAAACGCTTACTGAATGCTACCTGGTCTCTCAAACAACCGAGGCACATTAATTTGTAAGGCGCTTGGCGATGAATCACAAGTAAATATCTTCAGCACTTACTACATATATTTGTTAATGTTGTTCACAGTTGTGTGGCCTTGGTTTTTTTTAACACTTGCCTATTTGTGCTTACCTATTTCAGATTTTTCTGTGGAATGTAACTCTGAATTATTCCCAGAAAATTTGCCTAGTTTCAAATTTTTTGTAGCGCACATCTAAAATATTGAAAAGAAAATGCAGCCTGGGAAGCTAAAACACATCAGCCCAATGGCCTGGTGTTTGCAAAGTGGCCAATCCAGGAGCACCATTAATTTTCCTTCGGTGCTGATTGGTTGTATCCCAAGTGATTGAAATTAGGAAGACTGCGCATCACAGGAAGTATTTGTGGATTTTATCTATTTGCTGGCCTCCGTAATCCCGAAGATCTCCAAATACCAGGGATCCGCTGTGTAGTCTTTTAGCTTGTTGTCGCATCATTCTCCAAGTGAATGTCCAAGTTGCTGCAAGAAAAGACCTCTACTGGTTTTAAATTAATAGAGGGATTCACCAATCAAAATCCGTTGACAACATTCAAGTTCCACTTTCTGTAAGTTTTGTAAAAGTGTTCAAAACATTTCTTTATAGCATTTCTGGTGAGAGTATTTAACATACAGGAAGGGGTGACGTCACACTGGGTGTATGAGAGAACAGAGGTGGTAAAATGGAGTCTTACTAATTTTGTCAAGCAATGATGAAGTGACGACAGAGTTCTAACTTTTTTGCTATCTAATTTTTCTGATTAGCTTGATTAGCACAGTTAGCATGGCTATCTGTAAACACCTGTCTTTGGATATAATCCCAACATAATGCAGAAATGTTAATCTGAGATTTCCAAATCTCTGTCAACATTTCCATATCTCTTTGTTGCCTGATGAAAGTCTCAATCTCCCACCTAAATAAACCCTCACCATGTCGCAGTAGAAAAACCATTTATTAATAAACATGTCACTGATGCTTAAAAATGCAAAATGTCAATAACTACATGATCCGTTCTTGTTGTGGTGCATTCAGTGATTTCACACATGGAGGATTGGCTCGCCGAAGTTTATGCACGTGAACATACTTGAAGATAAACCATTCTGTGTAATTTCCTCTAATTCAAAACATGTAAATAGAAATACTCGCATTACAGAGTCGGGGTTTCACTGCGGTTTCCGGATTAATAAAGTCACATCTGCAGAAGAAAAATTACGATCCACAGTGAACATTTGATGGCTTTGATGCTCTCAGTGTAGAGCTATAGCATAAAAAAAAAAAAAAAACACTCATGTTTTCCAGGGAACTGACTATGGGATCAGACTTTATTAGCTGTCGGCAATTACATTGAAATATTATACAGAACATGATTTTACATGACCTCATTGTGAAGATGAACGCACATTTGAGAGGTCAGCAGTTCAAAAAAACCATCTGCACAGGTAGTAATGAGAGTAATTGTTCATCATGTTCTGAGTGCCTGTGAAATATACAGGATGACTTGAGTCCTTTTGTGCTCACAAATGAGTTTATTTACAGTATTAAACAGAAGTCTCTGTCAGTATGGCTGACTGCTTGTTAGGACTCTTTGGCCACATTGTTCATATTCTTTAGTTCGTTAGTTGTAACATTTTCCTTCCTTTTCGCTACGTTTTGCTAGTCTTTCGCAATATTATTCGGGAACATTAAAGTTTATGGAGATATGAATACTTTAGCGGTCTATTCTTAATCTCTAAGACATCTGTTGTAAAACCAAATGAAAAATGTTTGAGGAGTTTCTTTTGGACGTGTTGTTATCCTGGCTGCTCTTCAGCCAGGTCAAAGCTGCACGTTGAGAGACGTTTGGTGTTATAAACGAGCTTCCCGGCCGTCTCCCGACATCTCGCCCCAGTGGCTGTCATCGCTTAGCTTTCATTAAAAACAGTGGTAATTGGGAAGTGTCATTTTCTGTCGTCAAAATCCATCACGCTACAGAGATTTTATAAAACCCTGTTGGCTTGTTCATCTTCGGATGCCACTCTTTGTGAGATTTAAAGTCACCTGGAAGCTGGGATTTACAGTACGGTGGCTCCTCGGGGAGGTCGTTTAATCTACCTCAGCTATCTTCGACTCGGAGCTCTCCTGCTTCAAGTCTCCTGTGTGTTTTCCAGTAAGAGGAAGATGTTCCTGTGTGGCCACTGAAACAGAGAATCTCTATTTCACCGCTGACATGCTGAAGTGTTTTGAACCTCTTGCACCAACAAAACCAGAGACAGTAAAATATATAATTTGCTTAAGGAAACGCCATTAAACTTTGATGAATCGATTGGAGGACGTTGACCTCGCTAAACTCATGTTTGGGCTTATGCAAGAACTTTCTAGGAGAACTAACAGCTTTTTCTACTTGACAAAGTTATGACAAGATAATTTTACTGCAGATCAAAACGCAGCGAAATACATTCTTTTTTTTTCAGTATTTAAACTACATACACAGCTTAAAATAAAGTTAAATGCATCAGTTTTTTCCAATGAGTCTTTTGAAAATTTACTGCCACTAACCTTGATTCATTTTATCGAGATTTTTTGTGATCTGATCAACACAAAGTGGTTCGTGCAGTTATTCCTGGCTTTTTTCTGCACTTACAAACCAACTGAAGTTGCAACTAATTAGACGGAGAGCCGTTGCTGCCGCTAATTTTCTAGTCTTGCTATGGATTCTGATAGGTTTGAGTTCCTGGCTGTGACTCGGCAATTGTATCACATGGATATGTTTTGATGTAAATCATTATATATTATTTCTGTTTAGAGTTACCGTTCTGCTGGAGTTGAACCCCGGCTGATTTTAAATGGTTGACACTCTTTTTGGGTTTTTTTTTTGTATAAAACCATGCACCAGTTTTTCCTATTTCAAAATGACATGATACTTTATGATCATCTGTCACAGAAAATCCCAACAAATTAGAGTTTGTGGTTGTCATGACTTCATGGGGAACAAGTTTGTAAGAGAATTTTAATACTTTTTGAAAGCGTTTCATTAATTTCTTCCAAAAAATTTTTATCCACGTAAATCCAGATGTGAATCTAGATTGTCATGAATGCCGTTTGTACCTCGACCAGTTTTGCAGGCCAAGCCATTAAACAACGAGGCAGTAATTCAAATTGAGTCTCTCACACACACACGTACGCACGCACAGTGATCTGTTGCCTGTCATAACACAAACATCAGAGAGGCAGAATTTGTGTCACCATCGAATCATATCTTGACAAATTACTTTTCCCCTGGAAGGTGGAAACGCTCCAAAGAATCCCTTCCCTACCAAAACATAAAGTGTTATTATAAAGATGGCACATTTATGACTGCGTAACGTGGCATGTTCTCACAACTTCAATCAATTCCACCCGAGCATGAAGTATTTTTCATGCAATCAAACTTTCCATAATGACACTTTAGCTGAAAAGCAGCTTAAGACTTCCATTATCATCATTTAGCTGAACAAGCTTCTGCAGAAGCAGCACTGACAAGAGGAGCTGTGTTGCATTAGCATATGCTATTGTAGCTGTGGGAACTATTAAAAGCGCTATTATTGGAAGCATGCACTGAAGCAATGAAAGGATTGAGACTTTTCATCACTTTAATTGCTTTTCTGTGTGTGGACATCAGTCTAATGAAAACAGTCAAGATTTTTGCAACAGTTGACCATCCCAGAATTATACCCCCGAGCTCCCGTCGGCCCTGGCTTTAAAAGACGGAAAAAAAAGAAAAAAAAAAACATTTGCATGGCATCAACATGAACTCATTGTCATTTCTTTTTTTTTTTTTTTTATTGTAGATTCATGAAATATTTGAATGTCATGCATGTGACAAAAAATTCATCTCAACCAACCAGCTCAAACGCCACATGATCACACACTCTGGTAAGAAAACACTCCATCAAATAAGCACAGTGGAAACCGGATAATTACATGACTAAATGTGTTTTGTTTCAAGTCAGTTGGGATCTTCCAACTATTTTGTGTTTGCTAAATGCCAGAACAATGAGAATTTGTAATACTTTACATTGTTACGTACAGGTTTAACCTCGTCACCTGATAGTTTTCGGTGGCTTTGCCTTTTTGAATGGTATGACTTTGGTATTAGGCTCTCACAAGAGTTTCCTGGACCTCTGACTGAACTGGTGTGTCTGAGCCAGGCTTGTAGGCCGCCTTTTCCACGGGATGAGATTAGTGCTTTGTGATGGTAACTGCAAAACACTGCGTGTGTTTTCCATCCGCCGCTTTGAAATAAATTTGGCTGGACACTGAGGGTCATCCGCCAAACGTTAACCTCTTGGCTGATGACTTCAGATGTTGATTCAATATCCCGACATTATGAATACCAAATTTTTTGTGAAGTACAAACTCCCACAACACGACGCTGCAACAGCTTTTCCTTCAAAGTTCTTAAACTTTTGCCTCCAGTGTATAATGATGGTCATTATGGCCAAACTACAAGCCTAGTTTCATCAGACATGTCTCCAAAAAATAGAGTCTTTGTCCCTCTGTGCCTTTGCAAAGGTATAATCAGGCCTTTCCCGTTTCTTTTTGAATGATGTCTTCATTTTACAGGACTTGTTTCAATTCATATCTTCACTTTTTTGCTTTTGTTCCCATGGCATCTACACTTGGCAAGTTCAGCTTGCTAGATATAGCCTTCTGAATTTCTAGGAAACAATAGAAGAAATTCTATGTCTCATTGTTCTAGAATTTAGGAGCTAGAAATGATTTTAGAAATCCCAACTGGCCGAACACAGGAAACATTTAGTCTGACTGAATGTCAAACAATGAGAAGACTTTGGTTTTTAGACAACCTAGTTTGGACTTTTCTTAAGTTTCGTTTCTGCTAACTAAGCAGAACTTGCATCAATCTGTCCCTCAGAGAAGCGACCCTACACCTGTGAGATCTGCAGTCGGTCATTCAAGCGTTTGGATCAGGTCACGGCTCACAAGATCATCCACAGCGAAGATAAACCGTATAAGTGCAAGCTGTGCGGAAAAGAGTTTGCTCACCGCAACGTCTACAAGAATCACAAGAAGGTGAGCAAACACAGAACCAGAGCTCTATTGTTTGTCTTTTAGCAAATTAAGTTAGAGTAGGAGGTCTTCTCTTTATAGATTCATTGTTTTCTTTGGGGAGACATTTTGTCACTTCAAAGTTACTCATTAGCAAGGCTGTAATCAATCAGGGTCTCATCGGTGGTTGTTATCTGTGGGGTCTCTGGCCCTTTCCAGCCCTCTGGGTTCCTCGTGTTTACTTTAGGGATTAAGGTGTCATTCAGATTGATAGGGGAGTGGATGGATGGACGGAGCGGTGCGGGCATGCTCAGGTGAAACAGAAGCATTTTGCACAAGAATCACCTTAAACCGCTTGTCTTCATCACCTCACCAGACCTAATTGGGTGCTGGTATTATGTACGATCCATTAAAATCAGTTTATGAAGCCGTCTTAAAGGCCAAGCTGAGGCAGAGGAGGCTCAGCTTGCTCATTATGAGAAACGCTGACTCTGCCCGACTCTTCCCTGCAGACCCACTCCGAGGAAAGGCCCTTTCAGTGCGAGGAGTGTAAGGCGCTGTTCCGCACCCCCTTCTCTCTGCAGCGCCACCTTCTCATCCACAACAGTAAGTACGGATCATGTTCTTCAACTTTTCACAGTCCCTTGCAAAAGTTGAATTTTTTTTTTTTCACATTTTGCAGCCACAAACCTCAACCAACTTTGCACTCCCTAATTAGGCAAAGGCAGATTTAGAAAGTCTGTGATTCTCAGTTTTATAAACTTGGCTGGCTCCGTTCTCATTGTAGCTCTGGTTGTATGTTTAGGGTCATACAGCCAGGTGACCTTCCACCTTCAACTAATACTTTCTGTCAGCCCAATCTTTCTTCTTACCACTGATCCACCGCGATTTGTCCTGTCAACAGTTTCTCCCACCAGAGCTGTGGATCTGTGATGATAGATTGAAGAATGCTGTGAGATGCTCAAAGCTGTTGTTACAGTCTTATGACCCAACTCTTACAATGTTTTCCACATACGTCTCACTGATCTCTCTACTGTGTTCATTGGTCTTAATTAAGCCGTTTGGTCACTAATGTTTTCTAACAAACCTTCATGGGACTTGGATTAAATTCCTCTCAAGTTCCCCCAATCGAGTTTTTCATTGGTGGGTCTCAAAGTGTCTCAAACTACTTTATGTTGAGCTTCGGTGTAAAATCTCAATAAAAATGAAGTTGAAGTTTGTGGTTATAAGTTGATCAAATGTGAAAAATTTATGGACTATATGCTCGTTTTCTAAGCATTAGTCAGTGTTTCTGCAAGCTTTTTGCAATGCTGATCAGCATTTTCAATGTCCTGTTAAGCCTAACTGGTTCTGCAACCATCGGTCTGCAATCACATCAATACTTGCTGGAAGATTTCAGACAGTTGCTCGTCTTCTTTTTAATGTTAATAGTTGCTGTTTTTTCAGTTGTGAATCAAAGAATGGGGTGAAATTTACAGTATGGGAAGTTGAAACTTTATAATTGCTTGTTGCTGGTCTCCATGTTTGCTGCAGTTTGTCCCCCTGCATCTGACAAGCGTCGATTCGCTCAGACGCAGCAAAGAGTAATTCTAAGACCGAACCAGTTCTGCTCTCTGCAGAAATACCAAAAAGAACAAAAGGAAGAGGGAAAAAAATCAATAACGCACTTTAAGGGATCTTCTACGTTTTCCTTCTCAATGCCATGTTTACTGGAGTCCTGTTGCAACGTCATCAATTATGCATTTTTGTCTGCAGTTAAAAGTGGAAAGTATTAAAACGGCTGAATTGAAGGCGGAGTCTGCTACTGCAGCGGGACGTTATCTTATTTTCTGTTTCTTTTTAGAGCTGTGGTGGCGCAGGGGCAAAGCACAACCCATGTATTGAGGCCTTAGTCCTCGTGCCTGTGGTTGCAGGTTCGATTCCCGGCCTGGCGATATTTGCTGCACGTCTCCCCCCTCTGTCATTACCCTCTTTCCTGTCAAACAAACCCTTAAAAAAAGCTGTAGTGACATGTTTAAAAAAAATTAAAGGCTGCCCAAAATCTATGACAAATAACTTGGTTAAAAAAAATTATAGATGTTATGCTGACTTTAAATTAACCAGCTTTAGCAAACAGTAGCCAGCAAATGGTACTATCAATACCAGGCCCATAAAGGCTGCAGCTGCAAAATTCTTGAGTGTATTTTCACAGAGTAATGAGGCATGTAATTGCGTCTGAATGCAAACTGTACTGAGGGAAAGAATTTGTTGCATCCTCTCTTAAAAGAAGCATAAACTCACTGTACGTCATTGTTTAGGCTTCTCCTTGGTACAAAGTGCTTATTTGTTGTAGACCTTTCAATAAGACAAAAAAACCCAAAAAACTTAAATATATTGGCGTGAATGCTCTTTACTTGGATTGACTTTTGTCAACTAAAAATGAGAATGAGCTCAAGAGTGTTGGCAGGGTGAGAGATGGATGGATATTTGTATTATTGGATAGATAGACACTGCAGACAGACAGACAGACACGATGTGTTCCGCCTTGATTTGGTCCTTCCCACTGAATCTAGTCGCCTTGTGGGTTTTACAGTTCTTTCCATATTTCCCATATTGTTATGAGTTATCAGCTCGTCCCTGTGGCTGATTAACAACATGTGTCCTCTCTCTGAGAGATCGTCAGGCTGACACACTCTGTGGCTGAGGCTTGGCAGGATGCAGCTCCATTTCTCTCACAGAACCAGATAACAAAGGAGATTGTAAAACTGGAGGCATTTCCTGCTGCTGTCCCAGGTGGCAGGCAGCATACTAGCAGATTTCACCGCACCGTGGGAGGGAGAATTACATTATTAATCTATTTTCTATAGGAGCATTTCCATTATTCTGCCCTAAACTTTCGCCCTCCCAAACTTATTCACCTGGAACTATTAATCTATCCTGGTGGTTTGCTTTGTGCGTTTCCACTGCTGTGCACAGCCCTGCTGTTCAGACAAATGATGTGTATCGACTCTGATGGCTCCCTCCTTCCACCGATGCATAAGTGCTTCAAATAGAAAAAGTATCCACCTACATTTATTTCCAATAGTACAGAGGAAAGCAAAGAGTGTCTCCTTATGAAGAAAAATCAGCTGTTTTCAATAATGAAACTGAAACAAATAATTCTTTCATAGCGCCTTCACTCTATAGCCTTCCTAAAGGGTAACTGTAACAACTTACTCCGTGACTTAAACCCTTTTTGGTATTTGCAAAGGTTAAATGAGAAAGATATTGATCAGGATTGCAACTTGCTTTTCTGCATCCGCAAGCAATAATTTATTTTTTTCTTCAGTGCTTACACGGAAGCAGAATTAAAACTAAACTAGAAAAAAAGTGTGCTGCATGAACTTTATTTTAATCACTTATTGCAGACAGGTACCAAAGTCATAGTGGTATATAAAAGGTAAAAAAGAAGTCACGTTATTTAAAATCGTTCATAGGTCAAGTTATAAAAAGTATCAACTCCAGACGAGTTAAAACTGGAACATATCCACTCCAGTATGTAGAGCAGACATTGGGGTTTTTTTAACATTTATGTTGTGAAGCAAAACGAACAGAAAAATCACTGAAGCAACACGCTGGTGCAGCCGCTTTGTATATGGTGGATGCTTTGTACTGTATTGATGTATTGATGCGTTGATATGATGTCATCCTGAAGGCGAAGCTTCAGAAAGAGCAGGAGTTTCTTAAAGAGACAGTGGCCCAATTTCAAAGTGACATTGTGTACTTGATTGTTTGGTAAAATGTTATGGCTGGAAAATACACAATCCTGCCCCTTTAAGCATGACAGAAGAAACTTGTGATAATATTCATGTCATCCAGTCCAGTTTCAAACTTGGAAAAATTCCTGAACATACGTCCTCACAACATGCGTGTCCTGCATAAGATGATTTTCTTTTTTTTTTTTCTGCACCACCTGTGTTTTTACTACTTCCAGGCTTTGAGAATAACTCATTGTAAGTATGCATGTGTGTGTGTGTGTGTGTGTGCGTGTGTGTGTGTGTGTGTGTGTGTGTGTAATACTGGGACCTGTGTGGAAACATGCATAGCTTCAGATTCAGCAAAAAGCCCGGCTCTGCGTATTAATAGAATCTGCCCGCGATCCGCTGCTGACATTTATCACCGGCAGGCGAACGTCTCCGGCTGATTGAAAACACGCCAAACCTCGGTTTCCAAGTTGTGTTCTGTCTTATTGAACTGACCATCACCGGGCTTGAAACCGCTCGCCAGCCTCCATCCGAAGAAGGCTGTGGAAATTGAATGATCTCCATATAATGGAAACACGGACTCCCCAACAATAGAGGCTGTTGTGCAGAGGCAGAGAGCCGAGGCAGACATCGGGCTCTGCGCCGGGAGCTGCTCAGGTTGTCTGCATGCTGTCTGACTACGGCCTTTTTCAGCTCTTTTCAGCAGAAGAACTATTAAAACAGGGTATGTTTTCAGTAAAAGAATAACAAAAGAGCAAAGCACAGCCAGACCGTTCTGAAAAACCATTGTGTGGAGCTGAAAAACTCCTCTGTTTATAGTTTTGTCTGCCCACACAGTGGTGAAATTGGGTTCCCGCTCGCTGTTTTGGTGTAGAGAGGCGACAACAATAGCTCACACAAAGCAGCTCCCTCTAAAGCGGGCTCCCTGTCCTCGCTGCAGGTGAGAGGACATTCAAATGTGACCAGTGCGACGCCACCTTTAAGAGGAAGGACACGCTGAACGTCCACATCCAGGTGGTGCACGACGGCCACAAGAAGTACAAGTGCGACCTGTGCGAGAAGGCCTTTGTCACTCCGTCGGTCCTGAAGAGCCACAAGAAGGTGAGTGGAGCAGGCTTCAATCACACGCAGTGATTACGCGACCGCAGCCTCTTTAAACTGAGTTCAGACGAAATTGTCGTGACACATAAAGTTCAAACTGTAGAAAGTGGAAGAAAACATACTTATGAAACCGTAAATCTGAGAGGTTTTTTGTCTGTTTGGGATTTTATTTAATAGCTGTGAAGTGGGGCATTGCTACAGAAGTCAAGAACAGTTGCAGTCATTTTTTTTCAACATAACGAGATATCTATGTAATCATGAAATAACGACGACAGGTTTCTCACAGTAATAAGATAATTTCTTCCATTATCAGGAGAAGACATTAATCCTCTAGGTAACAAGATGCTTATCTTACTTTTTCCTCAATGGTTTTCTCAAGAGGAAGAGTCATGGTTACATAAATATGTCATGAGTTACAGTTATAAATCACAGTTTTACATGGAAGATTAGGTTTAATTTAAAAAACCTGAAAAATGAAGAATGCACCCCTGAGTCATTAGCTTGGAGAACCAGCTATCGGCGCAATTACAGTTTCAAGTCTTATGTTTATATTTGGACTTTGACTAGGCCATTTTAACAAAAGGTCTTTGTCATGTTAGAAGGTGAAGGTGGACCTCAAGGGTTTTGCAGCCTGTAACAGGTTTTCTTCCAGGAACAAAATCCTCCCCTGAGCAAAATGCAGCCACCACCATGTTTCGGCATAGGAATAACATACTCGGGGTGATGTCCAGTGTTCATTTTCTATCACGTTTCTTCCATATGCTTGCTTATGCTGCAACAACATGAAATCTTTCAAAAGTTCAGTTTTTGTGCAAACAACTTATCACACTTGAAATAAGAAAAAAATAACTTACAAGAAACTTTTCACCATCATATAGGAGCTTGTTTTAAGTCAATAATTCTTTAATGTTGACGGAAAATGACAAATTATAAGATAAATATTCTATTGACCTAAAACAAGCCCCCACTGATTGCTGAAAAGTAACTTGTAAGTTACTTTTGTCTTATTTCAAATGTACTAAAATATTTGCACTACAGAAACTCAACCAAAAATACTTTTATGTTGTGTTTTTACAGTGTAGTCCCTGACGGCCTGCAGCCAGTAGGTGTTCAGTTCTGACATCCTCTTCATGGTTAAATGTTTCTCCGTTTTCTGGTCAAACCTTGAGCTGATGTTTTATAACCTAGACCTTTTGCAGTCTGACTCTGTTGCTCCTCCAAAAAGCTTCCACTGTTTGAAATCAGGCCTCTTGTCATCATAAAGCGATGCGGCCATCTGCAGCAATATCACAGATTATTGAACTTGGTGTAGTCATCCATCTTGATTTCTGCCGCTTATCAAATGGATTCCTTTACAGATTCGAAACGACAGTCAGTACATTAGCTCTGCAGGGCTTCGCAGTTCCAAAAAAGATCTCTTTGCAGATTATGAGCCCTAAACCTGACTCCACCCGGGACAGTTGCGGATCAAGATTGAAACCAAGCAGCTTCTTGGCACACAGCAAAAGGGAAAAAGTCCTCGAACAGTAGGACCCGAGGACAGCCACTCTTGAACTGTCTCGCTGCTGACCAATGTCTGGAGACCGCCTGGGGCCCGGGCCTGATCAAAGTCAGGTTGCCGAGGAGACGACGACTTGCTGGCTGTGTTTACATGCTTCCCATTTGACCACAACACTTCAGTTGCTTCTGGAAACTTTGCTCTCCAAATTGTCATCACAGACGAGACTTTGCCCTAAATTTGGTCAACAAATATTTTATAAATGTATTAAGTATCTAAAACAGCATAAACTACACATTTGACAAAGAAAGTTTAGCTTTATGCTTTAAGGCGTTAGATTTCCATACATTTCTGAATGTTTTTTTGACATGAGACAAAGAAAAATTGGATTTAGATTAACATGCAGTTACATAAATCCATTCCTCTCATAATATTTGTGAAAATCTGAAGAAATATTTGACATATTTAAATCTCTGCAGAGAAACAGCATTAATAACCTTGTGTTTTTGACCTATATTCACTGTACAACTTTACACTTCAGTGTGTTTATCAAGATTTTCTGAAATAGAAATACAATCTTTACAAATGAAAATTCAAATAGTACAGTTTTCAATTGTAATTGCCCCAATGACGCCCCTAAAAAAATCCAGGGAAAACAACTGATTTCAGACGTCACCAAATTAGCAAAGCAAGAAACATATTAGAAATATATTTAAAAAAAGATTTTTTAGGAACAAAAAAAGCATTTCTCATATTAGTTCTATTTAATAAGAAAATAAAAAATTTATTTCCTAAAATGCAATAATGTGAGCTCTCGATTTTTTGAGGCGAAGGACGCATCTACAGATTACAAATATACTTCTAACATCAACACAGTGCAGAGCTGATCTTTTGGACTTACCAATTAATAGTTAAATAACTAAAGGTGCTGATTGAAGATTTTTTTCTGAACCATCTGAAACTAAAACTGGCATTTGAGGAGTTCTGTTCAGAAAATACCTTTGCCTTAGATGCAAGATGTGCAGTTTTGTCTTAATCACTGCTTCTCCGAATGGCTGCTGTGCTCAAGTTAAGGATTAATCAATTACTTAATTAGACGAGGCTAAAAGATTAATCACGATTAATCTGATTAATCATTTCAGCCCTACATCTGCCTGGCTTTGGAAGCCGCACCAGTTCTATTGTGAGCCGGAGCTTTTTTTTTTCCCTTTTGGAGCAGTTGAACAAATAAAACCATTAAGTGGTATGTGACTTCTCCACAGTTGTGGGTAAAGCCTCCTGTCAACATGCACAGGCATTAGTCGAGTGCCTGATGGCCTCTGGAGGCTTAATCAAGTGTCGGTTTACCGAGCAGCGGCTCCAGGAGGAGAAAGGAGAAGAAAACACGATCATCGTGGTTAAGGATGGCTTTGAGTGACGGCCATTATCCAGGCTCACTTACAGTCCTTTTGTGCCACTTCAGAATGAAGCGATGAGTCATCCCGAACCGCGGGCCCGGATTCGCGTTATATGAGAAAGTGTGCATTATTGTCAACGTGAGCATGCATGCCGTGTCCTCTCTGCGCGTATGCACAAGAATGTGCAGAATGCACAAATGATTGAAAATTACTGGGCTGCTTTTTTCTTGGAGGGGTAGGCGGGGTTTCTTTATGTGAAAAAATAAATAGAAACATCAATAAGATCCACACACAGGCGACGCTCCTTCGGGCTGTCGGTGCGTGGAAGTGAAAATACCGGTGATGTTCTGTCGTCCGAGCGGCGCTCTGCAGCACTGATCCATCTGGAACCCATGTGTTGGTATCACTGGGTTTTGTTTGTGCATTGTTGAGCGTGAGCCTGCTCATCTGTGTCAGCTTGCCTCTGAGCATGGGAGGAGGGGAGGTGGGGATGGGGGGTCGTAACAAAACACCTGAGGTGTCAAGAGGGACGCGGTGGGGAGAAGGACGGGCCCCCGAAGAGGAGGTGTTCCTGCGCCGCCGTACGGCTGTTGAAACTGTCGCTCTGAGTTTGGACCTTTCAGTGTCGTTGTTGTTTCAAAGGATTTACAGCAGCCTGGGAAGCAGGAACCCTGGTTCGTTCGCAGCGCTCAGCCGTGTTCGGGATTTGAAAGTGAAAGGAGGGGAAGGAGAAGGAGGAGTTGTTTAAAAACAAACCCTTTCCTCCTTGCTGGATGGATATCTGGACTTCGGATCCTGGCAAATTCCCGTCGTCTGTGTACCGTCTGTGATCTTGCAGGGCTGATGTCAGAAAAAAAAAGGCTAACGACAAAACCTTTAAGAACAAAAATTAATCCATCTAAAATTAAAGTCTTACGTTTTGCTCTGACGAGACTGTTTAATCTTAGTTCCGGTCGCATAGAGAAAACCCAAATGTACAATGCGCAACAAAAGTTGATCATTTTTCTCATTTCTCATGTCGCATCACAATCCCGCGATGAGCTCAACGCTTCGGTCAGTTGTCTTGAGGGAGGCAAGCGATTGTCGTCTCCTATCAAATGAAGCAATGTCGCCTTCAGTGTGTTATTTGCGCTCAAATTTGCACTTCAAGCACAAATTTGTTGCCAGTTATAGACGTTTGTTTTTCCCACATCCTCATCTTTGTTGCGAACCCACACCAGGCTGGATGCAATTTGTACCAAAAGAAACTCAAGCCAGGTTATTGGGGAAAATACCATTCCCGGTATTTATAGGCTTTTTGTCTTCACTTTCATTCAAGCTGGCATTAAAATATCTTAAAAAGTCTTACATGCGATTTGCTGAAAGCTTTTTGTGATGAAATGAAACAGCAGATTTGGTGTTGAGAAATAGACGATGAGTATCTGAAAAATACACTTTGTGATATTAAAATCCGTCAGTCACACCAGATCACATTTTAAGAACACTGGAAGGATCAAAGATTGAATGTTTTTTCCTTGTGTTGTCTTTCTATCCACCACATGTTTCTCTTTATCGTTTCTGTGTCAGACTCACACAGGGGAGAAGGAGAAGATTTGCCCTTACTGCGGACAGAAGTTCGCCAGCAACGGCACGTTGAGGGTTCACATCCGCAGCCATACAGGTTGGTCTCAATTGAATCTGTTTATGAAACGATTGAACACTCGTGCAGCGTAACAATCCTGAACGCGGTGGCCGTTCTTGGCACGGAAAGATTTAAAAATCTCAGTTCGCAGCACCTCTCCTGTACGTCTAATCTGGTCGGACCGTGTTTAGACGTTAGAAAGATGCAACGTTGCAGCGTTGCTTTCATCAGCCTCCTGCACCCCCACAGTTCTGAGCCCTGGATGTTCATCAGCCTGCTTTAAACTAAAGCTACACATTCCTGTGTGTTTCCTTACCAACAGACTGGTGCAGAGGCCTGGCTCGGCCACACAGACGCTTCTTGGCTTCCGTCCCCTCCTTTTTTTTTCTTCCCTCTGTCTCTCCGCCTGCCTCCTGGCCGTCTTCTCCTTTTTCTCAGTTATTCCCACTTGCAGAGCTTTGGAAAAGTATTCATACCCCTTGGACCTTTTTCCCCAATTAGTCACAAACGTCATTGTGTTTTATTGTGGTTTTATGTGACAGGCGGACAGAAAGCAGTACATCATGGCAAAACGGTTTAACTTGAAAAACATGTCTGAGGCTGCTCTGTTGCCCTGCAAGACGAAGGTTCTGGGTTCGAGTCCGGTTTTTCTCTCCATGAGAGTCCAGTTTTCTCTCACCGAACAGACGACGAGCGGTCACATTACATTGGTCATTTAGTGATGAACTGATTAACATAACTTCTCAACGCGTCAGATCAACGTTCCTCAATAGTCATCATGTCTTCCCTTGATGCCAAAACCGGATTTTGGTGACTAGCTGAAGAGAAATGTCAACGTTGCTCTCCAAGCGCCTTTTCGCATAAAACACGGCGACCGAATTCTGACCAATCATGCACAGAATGATTGGTCAGGCCTGATTGTACAGGTTTTTTTTTTTTTTAATTTACACCGTTTAATGTAATTTAATTTTCATTTTATTTCATCAGTAGTTGATGTAAAAACTGAAAGAAATTCATGTGCAGTCTTATTTTCTGATTACAACTTGTGTTCCACATAAAAAGAAAAGTACAACTTGCGTTTACAGCAAGACAGAATTAATACTTTTTCAAAGCTCCGGAAACTTTTTCCTTTTCTGTGCCTCGTTGTGCCACGTCCCTCTTTCATCTTCTGTCCATTTGCGGCCACAGGCTGGCCTGATGAAGCATCTCCATGTTGCTGCATGGAGTTTATCAAATGAAAAAAAAAAAAATTGACCAAACTTACTCATCAGCCAGCCTCATGCACAGCTCCCCATGTAAATAAGTCTTATAAGAGCCCATTAAACACTCGTTGCAGCTGCATGTAAGATTACTGTGTCAGAGTGTTTGCGTGTGTTGAGTGGTGGTCCCCTAACAAGCCCACCGCACTTTGTCAACAGCTCCTTTTTGTGTCGGCGTGCGTGCCAGCGGCGGATCCGTGTGTTTGCGTACATGTGTACGTGTGAAGGACAAACCAACAGAAAGAGAGAATGTGTACCAGTGTGGTCCGCAGGCCGCTCTGATTGTATTTATATGGCATAAACAAAAGCGAGGAATGCTGGGGGAGGGGTGGGAGCCGAAGAGACACCTAAAAGAAAAGAAAGGAGCAAACAGAGAAAAGACCACTCCAAGAAGGCATCCAGCCGCACGACCTTCGACCCCGACTGGCTGTAACTCTGTCCTCTGGTTCTGTAGTTGTTTTGTTTGTTTGTTGTTTTTTTTTATATGAGGGGAGAAATAACTTGCTCCTTCCCAAAGCGACAAGTGTTGACATCATATTATCACATCCATCGTGATACATATGAACACATATACTGCAGATATGACTCCTGAATTTTACCCAAATTGGGAAAAAGTGGGTCTAATAAAAGAAGGTTAAGCTTAAAGATTCCTTTATTTCCAGACCACACTGCAAAAACCGAAGTATTTTTGGAGCTAATATCTTAGTATATTTGAAATAAGGCAAAACTAACTCACAAGTAACTTCCAATCAAGACCTAGGAGCTCGTTTTAAGTAAAAAAAAAACATCCTTAAGATAGATGTAAAAAACGTACTAGTTCTCTAGGCAAATTTATTGAACATATAACAAGATATTTTCCCAACTTCTAAGTGCGAAAATCTGCCAGTGGAACTTTTTTTCATTGTTAAGGAATTATTGATTTAAAACAAGCTCCTATTTTTGGCTGAAAAGTTACTTGTGAATTAGCTTTGCGTTTTTTCAAGTGCACTGAGTCGTTTGCACTAGAAATTAGACCAGAATAACTCGGTAACTTGGTTTGGTGTTTTTGCAGTGCAGCCTGAGAGTTACAGCCACTCACCTCTCCCTCTCCTCTGTATGACAGACAGGAAAGCTTAATCTTGTTTATCTTCCTGCTTCACAGGAACAAGTCAGCATTGATTATTTACCCGCTAAACACTGAGGACTTTGTTGGGGGTTCCCCAGAGATCTCCTCCCCGCCCCTATCACTTTACGCGAAACACCGCGCCGCTTCACCGGCAGAGTCGGCAAGCGATCTTTGCGAAGTGTGAAGCAGATTAAAGGGGAATTTGAAAGAACATCAACATCAATACATGGAGCGGTGCAGAAAGGCACGCAATGTGTGTTTGAGTTGGATCGCGTTTCAGTTTCATTTGGTCAGAGAACATCGTGTTGGGCTCGAACAAATTAGCCGAAGTGCCACGGAGGCTGGCGTCTTCTGAGAAAGCAGTCGTTTTTATGAGATCACTGACAACCCATAAAGTGTGAGCTGTCAGAAAACGCTGGACCGAGGCGTCGTGGAGCTTAGCGCTCATGATGGATGTTTCTATCATTTTCTAAATTATTCCTTCTGGCCCGGCGGCGAAGCAGATATCAACTACTTCACATCACAGCTCGGTGAGAGCAGACTTTCCCACCATGCGTGCCACGTTGTGGTGAATAACCGTCGCGGGGTCATTAAAATGTGATCTTTGCCAAGGGAAATGTTGACAGAACCCAGTGACACGCCGTCACATTGACATCATAGGACATGTCATGTTGGCAGCTTAGTCTGCGAGCCATGGTGCAACAAACTGGTGTGTATTTCAGCTCGTGGAAAAATTAATCTGGGGAGGGGTCCCGGTTTGACTCCAAAGTCTTTGCGCATATTGGGCGACTAGAAAGAGCATTTAGAGGCTTATAGATGTTTGTCAGTGATTCCCACAAATTGAGAGAGCAGGGACAGAATAAGGACACGTCTGCTGTTCACAGCTGTCAGAGCTGCGATGTGCCAATGTGGGTCAGCATGGATAGATGCTTGGTGTAAATAATATGCATACAGCATAAACCCATAAAGCTTTTTCACTGCTAGGATTTTTTTCTTTGGATTTTGTTGCAGACCAACATAAGGTGATGCATAAACGAGTGGGACAAAAATGGTTTTCTTTTCTTCCATTTTTAACAAATATAAAACACAACAAATTTTGATGGATTACATATCATCAATGAAATTATCACAATAAACAATATTATTGTTGTTTTGGGACAATTTTCGAGCAATATATTGCTAATAATGGCATAATAACAGAGGTTTTCCCTCTCAAAGACGAAGACATTTAATTTTGTACAGAACACTTCACACAGAAACCAGAAGACATTTGAAATGATCCAAAATAAATCACCAGAAACCATAAATAAAATGGATTATAAAGTCTCTAAAAATATCAAAGAATATCAATCATCAGAATGAAAGTTATCAAGCAAATACGATTTATTACAGCAGTCCTAGGTGTACAGTTGTAGTCGTGTTGCACCTTTACTTAAAATCCTTAGAGTTCACCTGTTTGCAAAGAGTCCAGTACAACTTCACCCCTACTGCAACATGCTTATTGATCTAATCGGAGAGGCAAGGAGGTCATTAATCAGAGGAACCACCGAGAGGCTCATTGTGTCTCTGGAGGAGTGGCACAGCTCTGGAAGGAGAATACTATTAGTCATGCACCCACTAGAATAGTGGCAAGAACAAAGCCGTCATTAGAACAAAAGTTATTAAATGTCCAGGTTGCAGTTTACCTCGAGCCATGCGGAGTCAGCACAAAGGTGGAAGATAGTGCTCTGGTCAGATTTGACCAAGACTGAACCTTTTACTATAAACGTCAAAAGAAAAAAAGAAAAACTAACTGCAGGTCACCTTGAACGCCCCAGATGGGACAATCCTCAAACAACCTGCAGCTTTAGTTACGCTGAAAGTTGATGTTACAATGTCTTGACTCGAGGAACCAACGCAAATGTATGCCACACTTTTCAGACTTTCCAGTCCCAAAGAAATACATCAAAGTTTATGTTTGCAACGTGAGAAAATGTGGAAAGTTCAAGGGGTATGAACACTTTGTAGCAGCTCAGGGTGTGAATTCAGGCCTGTTATGAGAATCCTTTGAATATTGAATTAGCCAATAAAAACATTTAGCCCCTGAGATGAAACAGAGACAGCTGATTGGGTAAAAAAAAGAAAAACATTAGACAACCTCAACAATGATCACACCCGCTGCCTCCTCTTCGATGTTTCCAGCATTAGTCAAAGCCAGCTGCATGAGCGAAGGAGGGAGCTCCGGTGAAAACGCGTCTCGGTGCTTGTACGTGGTTCAAAGGGTCATATCTGACTTCAAACTGGGAAACAGTGAAACTGATTACAGGGGTTAAAAGGATACACAAGACAAAAAAAACATGCTCCGGGGGGTCTTTGTGGTCTCGATGATGGTGGCGTGCTGGAGATGCGGTGGTGAATTTATGTTCAGGATCCATAAGCGATCATTAAAAGTCCTCATCTTCTTACAGTTTCCCCGCAGCAGCGCTCAGCCTTCGCGTGTTGATCTTTCCACCACCGAGGTCCTGACATGTCTGAATAAAGCCATATGCTGGCAAATGTAAACACTCTTTTATGTTACATTGTTTCACACCCAAACAGAAATTGGAAAGGGCCGGATTCCCACTGGTACCAACCACCGGGTAATAATTACAGACAAACCTTATATTGCGTTATTAACAGGTTGTTTACAGTAGGGTTTTTTTTTGACATGCGGGGGGCGGGCGGGGAAATCCCGGTGTCTGCTTTTCCTCAGCCTGGGTTCGAATCAGGAGTGGTTCACTGACATTTGCTCTGATGTGAGCCTCGGCGAACCAAAGGCCAGTGGTGCAGCCTTTTTTTAACATGAGTAAATCATTGCCATGTGAATTTTGAAATATTTTTATAATTATAGAAATGACCCAAAGGAAAAAAAACAAAACAAAACAATGTTCTTTGTGCGTTTTCTGCTGAGATTGTTCTGCGGCCTGAGATAAGGAGCTCTCTGTTCTCTGTCCAAACATCGGATGAAAAACTGCAGTAATGATCGTTTTGAGCGTGCTTTCAGAGCCGTACTACGAGTTGTGCAATTTGCGTGTCGTATTTGTGGCGGCTATTTATGCGGCACAATTTTTTTAATGTTTTGAAACAGCAAGTGAGTCTGCAACAGAACAGCTGCCCCAAAACAACCAACATCTGGCAGAACTCTGGAGTTATTTACTCACAGATGACTTTGTTTGTCTTAGCTGTGGTCATGGTTACAATCTTCTGAAGCAAAAGCAACTTATCCTGAATTATTCGCTGTTGCTTTGATGATTATGGCCTGTTTTGTGTACTGAGATTGAGAACATTTTTTTTTTTTTTTTGCAGACCTGCAGCAATTACTGTGCCATGTCGACGTATTTATACACCTTGAACATTTTCCACAAATTCTCATGTTACAACCGCAAACTCCGACGCAGCGTATCCCGTTTTTGTTATGGAACAACATAAACCAGTGCGTAATTACGTTACGGAAGGAAAACGATCACAGTTTTGCTTCAATATTTCTTTTGCAAATAAAAATCTGAGCAGTGCAGTAATGCCTTTGTATTCAGCCATTCTAGCGCAGGGATATGTTTTGGTTAAATTGTAGCGCTCTGTGTATTTTTAAGGTTGTTTTCTTCCACCACAGTCTCATGGTTTCTGCAGCCTCCAACAGGCCCGCTTCCTAGATTGTCCTGAACACCGAACTGATTTAATGACTAGTCAAAGACGACACAAATAAACAGAAAATGTAGTTTTTAAATTATTAGGAAGGAAAATTATCCAAATCTACATGATCCTGTGTGAAGAAATGATTCCTCCCAAAAAAGGCCTCCATGGCAGAGCTGCCACTGCGGAGAAAAATCCTCTCAGTTTTTTCAAAAAGTTTTGATGACCCCACAAAACCTTCAGGAAAACATTCTGTGGATTGATGAGACAAAAACTGAACTCTTTGGAAAGTATTTGTCCTGTTTCGTCTGACGTGAAAGCAACACCGGATCTCAGATAAAGATCATCACAGCAGCTTTAGAATATTGTGATGTTCTGGGGCTTTTTTGCTGCTTCGGGATGTGGAAGACTTGCTGTGATAAATGAAACCATGAATTCTGCTGTCAACCAAAATATCCTGAAGGGGAACGTCCGGCTGCCTGTTGCCGACTTCAGAAACCAGCTTAGGTTCTGCAGCAGGACAATGATTCAAAACACCGGCAATTCCTTCTTTGGATGGCTGAAGAAAAACAAAATCAAGACTTTGAAGTGGGCTAGTCAAAATCCTCACCTGAATCCTATTGAGATGCTGTGACATGACATAAAAAAAACACCGCTGGTGCTGTGAAAACCTCTGAAGTGGCTGAATTGCATCAGTTCTGCAAAGATGAGTGGCTCCAAACTCCTCCACAGCTGGAAAGCACTCAAAGCACACGTTATCAGGTTGACTTTTCCTCTCAATGCCACGTAGATTTGGATTTTTTCTCCCGTAGTAATAAACACCTTCATTTAAAATATGTATTTGACTAATACTTACATTGGTTTGATGTTCCGAAACACTGAAGTGTGACAAACCAGGCAACAGTGGCAGATTTGAGGATTTCTTTAGCTAATAGTTGTGTTGTGATTCTCCCGTTTGATCTCTGCAGCTGTCAAGAGTTGCAGTCGCCTGGTTGGCCTGTAGTGATAGGTGGGCGGCCATTTTCTTCACAGTTTTCAAATGTGTCATGCCCTTTCCAGTTTCAAAAGATGGACTGAAAGGTGCTGTATGAGATGAACACGGATGTTGTTTTCACGCCCGTCACATTCAGCTCTTAAGTTTCTCCGCAGCTCTATCCGTCACCTCTCTGCTGCGCTGCTTGGTCTTCATGCTTTCCCCTAACAAACCTCTGGAGCCTTCAGAGAGCAGCTGGATTTATATGTAGATCAAAGGTGACTTAGCATTTTCACCAAAGCGACTTTAAACAGGCAGTTTCAGAAAGCAGAGAAATTTTCTGACGCCCTGACCTCATCAGAAAGGTCAAGTGTGAAGGTTTTGGGACAATAGGAATCTCTTGTCGTCTTCAGGACGCTCGTATCGCATTACCTCCGTGGCCCCCAACGGCATGAGGCATAGGGCGGAGAGACCGGGACAGTGGAGGGTCACTGTCTGCTTCAACCGGAGGAAGCCCAGAATTAATTTCTGACGGACAGCGCTAATCTCTTTCAGATCCGGAGCCTCGGAGCTACAAAGAGTTCTCCGTAACATGAACACAAGGCGGCAGGCAAAATGACAAAACCGACCATCTGCTAACCAGACGCGCAGACACACACATGCGTGCACACGCATACGACACACACAAGTCTGTGCCAAACGGATCGATTAGCAGACTAGGGGTGTGAGGGCCGCAGCGGGGGGGCGGGAGGCAGGAGGGGGAGACACCCAGGGTCAAAGAGACGGTGTACAGTTTCAGCACATGCTAAATCAGTTACCATCTCAGCCCACATAAAGCCCCGGCTCAGCGCTCGCAGCCACCCCTCGTAATCCCCAAACAATCTGGCTCAATCTGGAGAATAAGTGGGGGGGGGGGGTTTCTAGTTACAGTAACACTCAGCAGAACAGAACAGACACCGACGCTGGAGGAACGCCGCAGTTTTCCAAGTAGCATTTGTTTGTTTCCTGTTTCAACTAAGAGGTTGAGTTTTATTCCAAGCTTGCCCATTTCAGTAGTAAACACGGGTAGCCTTACTCAAACGCTCCTTGCGGAAACGGCCTCCTTATATAAAGCCGAATTCCATCACTTTGTCTCCCTGCATTTTCCAGATGAGTCACACATGTTCAGAACCAGAGAGTGTATAGGTTAAGTAGGTGAATTGGTGTGCAGTCTTGCATTTGCAGGCCAGAGTGTGCGCTCCGCATTAGCTGACAATAGCCAGATTCCTGCGAGGGACGCTCTCCAAGCCGCAGAGTACGCTGCCACACCATGCCATTAGCACGGTAATGCCTCCAACAGGACTACCCGAGGCCAATGCCGGGCCTTAACCCGACACCGCACATGCTACATATAACCAAAGATGTGCTTTCTTCTTTCTCAAAACACATCTGGGATTCAGATTTTGCTGTTTGTCAACAAAAAAAAAAAAAAAAAAACCCTCCTGCCGAGCTGTGGGGGTAAGAGGGATTTGGGACGGATTTATTTCCAAGCTGCCCTCCTGCGCATGTTTCACTACGTGTGATCAGACCGCATATGTCACGTTAACCCTTTCCACATTAACCTGAGGTTGCACGTTTTATTACCCGGTGTCACTGGTGCTGCTCCTCTGAAGCCCTCTTGTGGGGGATTTATGGTGGGTGGGTTTAGAAGTCGACTTGTATATCTGCTACATGACAGCTGTTGTAACTTTTCCGTTGACAGACGTGCTTTGTAGGACGTAAATATGAAGTGTCAGGATAAAGTCCTTGAACATGATTTTTTTTTTTCTTCCTGAGCTGACCTTTTCATAAAACAGCTTTTAAAAAAAAAACGTCCACTTAATATTTTCTGTGCCGACGGATCAACCTTTGAGGGTTTCGGATTGGACCTGGATTGAATCTGAACCTGAGGAGAAAAAAAATATTCCTCCAGAACAACCGTGTTTATGACCTGGGATAATATCAATCTTCTCCTATATTCCCACGATGAGTTTTCTGATCTAATAAGCATCTTTGCATTTTGAATCCCAAAGAAACACAGCTAATTAACCTTATTATTTAAAAGGGCAGCACATGTCCCCCATCAATAAAATTACTTGCTTGCCTCCTCAACATCAAGTCACCGAAGACAGATTACGGTGGAGCAAAGCAGGCATGAGATTAAATTGTTGTAGGGACGGACTAAGCAACAATAGGTTATTATGTTTCTGTTTAAGGAAATGTTTATGTCGGTGCGTTTAATTTGATGTGTCTGAACATGGTAGCAGTGAGAGATTTTAAATGTTTCATCGCTAATTCAGTGGTTTACTTTAAAAGGTGCACAAGTTCTGAATTTAACCTTGACTTTTCTCTAATTAATAAAGACAAATGTATATACCCAAGCTCAATATACATCCAAATTAAAATGTTCATCCCAAGGTCTTGTCGGGATTGGCAGGATTGGTTTGAATTGGTTTGTATGTGGGGACACACCCACCTGTTGGCCTAGTCCATACACTGAGGTCAAAGAGTTCCCTGAAGCCCACTTGTTGCCTCCTTTATCCATTTACAAGTTCATTGTCCACCATGTAGCTCTTGTTTTGAAGTGGAGCTTCAACATTTGTCATTTAATCTTGACACTGTGACACTCACCAGTGCAAGTGGAAGTGAAACAGACCCTTCCCATGATGCTGCCACCGCTGTGCTTGGTAATTGATACTCACTCAGGTCAACCGGCCAGTTTTTCCTCAATAACTCAAATTCCTCAAACACGCCGTACCCTTCAATTCTTCTACATTTCTGCACATGTTATTTATTTTGAAGACATCGTTCTGTTTGCGTTATTGTGAAACACTTTCGTTAACTATTCTTGTTGACACTGACGTTTGACTTTAGCTTCACTTTGCTCTCAAAGTACAGATTGAATAAAAGTTTGTGGGAGACAAATAGCACTTTGTTATAATTGTTATAGTAGAGAACAAAAAGGCTAATGTTAAGCATCTGGAGTGATAATGCCCCAAACTGTATTCAAAAATTAGCAGGCTACACAAAACAATTGAGATTGCATCTGGAAACTGATTGGCTTAAATAAACTCCATGTTTTTTCAGTGGTCAAATAACCAGACAGTTATTCTCCTTTCTACAAAAAGTGAGTAGTTTTTTCCTCTAACTTGCTAAACGTCGTTCATCCAAAAGTTATTTGGGGTTTGTCTTGATATTTGACTCTGCCTGCAGGCATATTGCTGGACAAAACTTTGACAATAATTTCAAACATGAGGTTCAAACATTGGCAAGTCTCACAATCTCTAATCTACATAATAATTCAGTTTGTCGGTTCAAAAATCAAACTTGTAAATTATATTCTTGGCCACGATGCAAACTTCTACAGGTAAATTCGAAAGATGAATGTTTTCCAGTTTTATTTATTTTTTTATTCTTTTGACTCAGGAATTGATTTGAACATCGGTTAGGAAAGATTGAAACAACATTTTCTTATCATTAAGTCATTTCTGTTTTGGGGGTCAGCTTCGTGTTGCTTTAACTTCTGCACAGTTCTGCAGGTTATTACCTCTGCTCTCCTCTATAGATTAGCAATCAGCTCTTGGGACTCTTATCAGGCCGTTGGATCAGCACATAGTAAACAGATCCATGTGTCAGCGGGCCGTTTGACTGACAGCCCGTCACTTTCTCTTTGTCATCCGCAGCGCGCGCTCAGATAGGATCTATAAGACTTCGGCTGGAGTGCTTTTGATCCAGCCAGGAGAAGCCAGATATCTTTGAATGTGCTCCGAAACTCCTGGCCAGTTGGAGCTCAGATAGCAAGCCACAGAGTGAAACCGCCACGAGCTTCAGATCCACGGTGGAAAGTTGATGAGAGAATGATCTATTCCACACATCCAGCTCAGTCACGTTCATTTCTGGGCTTCTTAGCAACTCCATTTAAAGAAAGAGACGAAGCTGTTTAAGAGATGTGCTTTTTCTTAAGCTGTGGTTTCAATAGTTGTTGATGTTTGGCCAGAGATATTCTCTTATAGTTGGAGTGTTACTAACCAATTTTCATGTCTTAGGTGAGCGTCCGTACCAGTGCCCCTACTGCGACAAAGCGTTCAGCAAGAACGACGGCCTGAAAATGCACATCCGCACCCACACTCGGGTATGTTTGTTTTCACCACTTACAGTAAGTTTCGTCACACTGTTCATTCGTGAATCCTTCAAAATGCCATCTAATAAAGTTAAGGCCTTAAAATGTCTTCACTTCGTTTTTGAAAAGTAAGTTGACTTTTAACGTTAATCACAGGTCCTCAATTTTGCCTAATTTTTTCATGTTTTATGTTTTTTTTCTTCTTGTGGAACTTACTCATACATCTTCACTGAATGTGACTTGAGACGGTTGAGGCTAACGCTAACGCAATGCTAACATACCCAAGCTAGCTCGCTGGTGTGAACTGCAGTTTCTCCTGTACAGAAAGTGGACACTTATGCTAACACAGAGACTTAAAAACGTTTATATCACTTTGCTCCCCCTGGCTTCATGTTTTCAAACACCTTTCTTTTCTCGGTGACAGCTTCTTTCTCATAGAGTCATGATGGATTCACTGTTCAAAAAATGATTGGACTGTTGAGTTTCCACCTTCTAATTTCACAGGTTTTAATCAATGGACGTCCTGTCCTTTCTGTTGTCATGGACACAGCTTTGTGTCCGGGCACGGTCAGACCTGGTTGGTACACTTTGTGTACCGTTTTGTGTACCATTCACACAGTGTTAAACAATTTCCATAATCCAAAAATCAATTAGTCACACCTCAACTCTTTTGGAAGGATAAAGCATCATCATCCTTTTTTTTTTCGTTTTGCTGACTCACAGTTATGGGCGATTAGTGTGAACACATCCTCAGCTAAATGAGTGAATCCCCAAACTCAGTAAAATTTAAGGAACAGGTGAAATGGAATAATAATTATTAATAATTAATAATTTTCCAATTATTAAAGTGGAAAATAGCAAACAATTCCTGATGTTATGGATCAACATAACCTACATTGCAAAATCTGATGCCAATGACAAACTGTAACGTAAACTGTACACCCTCAGCAGTTTTGCCGTTTAAAACGATGCCTCTAATTGATATCAGATCCGATCAGTTCTGCTGATCCCCTCTGCTTTCCCTTTGATTGTAAAACTAAATGAAGATGTAGAGTAAACATAATGTGAGGCAGTGCTCAGGGTGGGAAAAATTAAAGGCTTAAAGGCAGGCTTTTCATTTCTCACAAGTTTATTTCCAGAGCTGGGACATGCTGCTCCTTCCTCGGCATCAGTTTTCAACTTATTGAGCTTTTAGCCAAAACAAAACTCTCTAACCATCTAAGCATCTGAACATGTGTGCTACTTATGACAAAATCGACATAAAATGTGTTTTATATAATATTTCCATCATCAGTCTGACTGTGACATTTGCAGCCTGTCAGCGTTGTTCACTGAAGCGTTTTGTTCCCGTTTTTAATGCTGTCCAGAGTACAGCGCGCTGCCCTGCCTGGTGTAGCGTGTCAACAGCGGAGGTATCCCGCTCAAGTCGTCCGTCTCCGTAGAAACAGGCAGATGTAATTTAGCGGTGTGCTGCTGATTAGACTGACTGATGTTTTTGCTCTGAATATTCCCAGACCTGCCTTTGCTCACGGTTCTCTAAAATATGGGCTGAACAGTTACAAACAGCAGAGCCGGATGAAGTCACTGTTGGAAAACCCCCCCCCCCAAAAATGAATGTCATTTGGCCGAAGGAGCCGCAGCTCACCGTTAATGAACACATGATTTCTGATGGATGAGGCCGGGATTTCGTGTGTTTCATCCAACAAACCACATCTCTGGCAAACCAGGGAGGAACATGTCTGACGCAGATATCAGGCTTCTGGTTTTACTTTCTCACATTTTTAAATTCCAAGTTTAAACGGATGTGATTCAATCAGATCTTCTGGCTGATGAAACGTTTTTGAAACAGGGTTTTTAATTGTTTGTGGCAGTTCGACGACTTAAAACAACCGTTTACTAATTTAAGGGAATTAGTTCTAAACATGCCGCAATTTAGACCCTGTATTGCCAGTTTATGATCCAGGCTTTTTGTAAAATCCAATATTGATATCTCTTTAACTATAAATACCAAAATATTTTTTTCAAAATTCACTGAAAATGATTCTGTATTAATGCAATCAATATGGTAACATAAATCTAGAGCAATATGAAAAACAAGCAAATAAAGAGTTACACCATATGCAAGGCTGTCACAATAAGCAATTCATCAGTTAATTGCATGATCAACTAGTTTGATCGTTTCCATTTTCATGATTCATATGTTTTGCAAAGCAATTTAGTTTACAGAGACTTCATAACCCCTTTTATTTATAGTTTCTGTTGTGTGTGGTTTTTATTCACTTTTATTTATTGGTTTTGGTTTGGTTGTTGTTCTATTTTTTATTTTTAAAATGTCTCCCACTTCCAATATGAAGTAATCTCAACAAAATTAAAGTTTACCAGTCTTTGGCAGGGCAAACTTGCATTATTATTACTTGAAAATGGTCTCAAAATGACAATGTTATCGTTTGTAATTTCTGGGACAATTTATCATACATGAAACATTTGTTACTGTAACAGACCTCCAAGTCTTTCTTTAATCCAAAAAAACAATAGAGCTCACAGACTTCTTCAGTTTCATCAATAGCGTTTGGCTGAAACAACCAGTCAAAGCAGGAGGTGTGTGTTAACGTTGTCAATCATTCTTGTGTATGTGATAATTAAGTGTGGTGGACAAACAGATAAACGGTTTCCAGGTAAATCGTTTATCTGCCACCGATGGCCATGCTAACTAGCCTTAGCATTCATGGCAGGCTCCGTTGTAGGAAACTAGCTTTAACGTAGCCGAGTGTAGGGGGTAGGATGATTGACAGCACTAAGACCCTCCTCCTGGTACTGATTGCTTGTTTCTGACCAAGCTGTGTTTTTCTGCAGATGGCAGTAGGAGCACAAGGAGGAAGCGGAAGAGTTAATTTTGTTTCCAGGTTATCTCTCATACTGTCACAACAAAGTGTTTTTAACAAATATGTAAAAAAACTTTTTTTTTTTTTCTTTCAAAAAACTTACATACTGCAACTTTGATCCCAGTACAAAAAACACCACATCACTCTGACCAGTCAGCTTTTCTCCTACAATAACATGGAAATCAATCCTGCAGGGTTCCTGACAGGCTGACACTGCCTCAAGCCATGTTGCCAGCTTGTCTATGAAAGAAAAATCCTTTTGGTTGTTGGTTTCTTGGTGACCTGAAGGCCTTCGGTGCGCAGCAGCTTCCTGCTCGCACGGCGCTGTACAAATACCTGCATATTTAATGCGTCACGTGAGAAGATCTGCTGCTCTGGGCCTGAACACACGAGACTCGGTCCGCGCTTCGCTGGATGTGTTTTTTTGTAGGAGACCGGGCGTATTCAGGGGAAAGGTCGGGTCAGAGGTCAGAGCGCCAACAGCTGCTCCAAGGCCAGGGGTCACCAGGTACAGATGTTTGATGTTACTGGGGTCACAGTGATGCATTGTCCATCCATGGGTTTTTGTTTCAATGTTTTTTTTAACTTTTCAGAGTTGTGGAAAACTTCTGATTCTGGTGAAAGCCGGGGAATTTCAGTAGGACTTAGCATTACATTGATTGGAACAGAATCCGTTTCCGTGGGGCGGGCAGGGCTTCTCTTTCACACACAGGGGGCTTTATTTCATTGTCCCCCCCCCTTCGCTTCTCCTTTGCTCTGTCACATGCGCACAAACAGTCGCATCCTTAAAGCCGCTCGCAGGCGCTACACGCAGTGAACCTGATCTTTACCTCCCTTTGTCTCCTGTGTCACTGGCCACTCCTTGCCCGGCCCACATGATAGCGCCTTTCCCAGGACCCTTGCTTCCTGCATTCACCCTGTTCCCATGACAACTAAGCCCAAAATGGGGCAGAGTCTCCGCTATCAGCCAGACTTGTCAGAAAGAGCGGCAGTGGGAACCAGCCCCTCGCTATCTCCTTCTGGTTTCTCCAGAAAGTCTTTAGTGTCAGCGGCGTTTCCCCTCAGCGAGCAGCACACGCCTACCGCCCTGCCTCTTCATCACTTATACTGTACACACACACGCAATCGCGCGCACACATGTATAGTTGTGACAACACACCCACGGCGAGATAGCCGCTTCTGGCTGACTTGCAAAAACACAAAATTTTACCAAGTACTTTTGGTCTAGATTCCAGTGCAAATATCTTAGTACAATTGAAATGAGACGAAACTAGATCATAGGTAACTTTTCCACAAGATATAGGAGCTTGTTTTACATCAATAAGTCCTTAAATTTGATGAAAAAGTGGTAGTTTCACTTGGATACTATTTTGCTTATAACATGGTAAAAATGTCTTATTATAAGTGAAATAATCTGCCAGTGGAACCAGTACATTTTCATCAAATTTAAGGACTTGTTGACTTAAACAAGCTCCTATATTTTATGAACAAGTTACCTTTGAGTTAGTTTTGTCTTATTTTAAGTGTATTAAGATATTTGCACTAGAATCTAGACCAAAGATGGAGCAAAGCTGTTGTTTTTTTGCAGTCTGACTTAAGAAAGGCTCCCAAAAGCGGCAGTGGAAATGTTCTTTGGTAGACTGATGAGGTGTGGAGACAGAGGATTGATCTGCTACAAAAACACGTTCAAAGCGAATTTCTGCTCCTTGTTTTCCTTTACTCTTTTTAGGAATCCATGTGTTTTTGATGGTCCCCATGTTGGCCGTTTCCCATCTCCACGAGCGTCAGGGTGTGAAAGTTAACCTGGGACACTTCCACATCTTTCCTGCATGCCTGTTTGTTTTCCTCTCTCTCTGCTTATACGCTCCAACATGTGTGCGTCGTTACGCTCTTTTCCCTTTTCTTCCTTTTCCCTCCAGGTTTCGTCCATATGTGATCAAAACTGGCCGCGTTCTGTCGTACAAAGTGCCCTCTTTTAATCTCCCCACCTCTCCTCCGCAGGAGAAGCCGTACAAATGCAGCGAGTGCAACAAGGCCTTCAGCCAGAAAAGAGGGCTGGACGAGCACATGAGGACGCACACGGGAGAGAAACCCTTCCAGTGCGACGTGAGTGCAGACTGCCCTTCATTTCTCGATCCCTCCCCGTGTTCGTCTCTGTTGTGATGAAGTTCTGGCACGAGGCCAGATGCAGAGCTCGGTTCGAGCCAGATAGGGATCTTGCCTCTCCGGAGGGGCAGAGTGAACAGATCTCACGTAAACACTTTGAGAGGATCAGAGGGATAAATTACCCTCTGCTTATAATGCAGCAGAAGTAATAATTATTCGCAGAGACACGCAACAGAACTTCCTGTCAGTGTTTTGAAACTTGAGGAAGGACTTAAAGATTTATCACAAATGTTGTGATCATGATAAAAGTGACGATAAGAACCAGTAATTTAGGTTTTCATTAGAACACCAGTCATAAAATCAATTGATTGATGTTGCCTTTGAACAAACAGTGGAGAAAATGGTAACGCTAACAATCAAGAAAGTTTTTAACATCAGTAGTTAGAATTTATGGTGACAAGGATGAGTCAGAGTTTCTATCAAGAAATTTATCACAATAAATGTTAAATGATACGATAAATTCGCAGCCCCACTGAGACCTTATCACCGTTTGTGACATGTTTACAAACCTTCTGGCTGAAAACCGTCTCTGACCGTCTTCACCCAAATCCAAAGACCTTTTGCTAAGTTACTGAAAACAAAAACAATAATTCAGCTGTAGAAAGCAGCTCTAAGAAATCGTCAGGCACAATTTCAGATAATTTGACAAAAATACGATTCTTGACAATGTGACTTTGAGCTCCTACCGCTGATTTACTCGTCAGTTCTGTGAGGAACTGCGTCTGCTTGGAGTCACATCTGAACAAGCACATGTTTTTCATATGCAGTGTGACTAACAGTTTCCAAAAGACACGGTTATCTCTAATATATATCACGGGTGAATTGGGGGTTGTTTTTTGTTTTTTTGCTTTGAAATCTTAAAAAAGATGTTCCCAAAACCTTCAGAAGATGATTCTCCTAAGTAGCGTAGCTTTTCACGGCTAACGAGCGTAGCGGCTAAAGGCTGAATACCTGTAACGGCTTATGTTCTGGTTTCTTTAAGTAAGAACAAATAGTCCAAGCTAAAATAGGACTAAATGTTGTTTACCTCGCCGAGATACCGGACTCCTGCTGTATTTGTGGGAGTACAATTGCCGTGCTCTGCAGTTCTTTGCAAAACTGTCCATGTCTCCTGAACCTTTTTTCTTTCTGCATTATGTCTTTTGGTCTCTGGCATAAAATACATCACAGGTCAGAGTTTTAATGTGGTAAGTGTGTGGAAAAGTTCAAGGAATATGAACAGTTCTGCACTGGAGGTGCTTGGACCAATCACTTGAGAGCGAGCGCCTGGGCCTCAGGTTAGATGACTAACAACAGTGGTCCTCAGCGTTGATGTTAATGGAGATAGTTACTGTTTATGAGAGCTGGAGAGTTTTCCCTCATTGAAAGAGCATCAAAGAAGACCTTTGAAGGCTTGGTCTTCTTTCATTTGGCTCCACCAAATGAAATTTTGCAAGCAGCCTTTGCCAAAAAACACTTATCCACTATCCAAACATAATTCCAAGCTTCCCTAATGGGTTTGGGTTACAAATCAGCGAGCGAGTAACCGAAGCCAGTAAAACCTTAAAAACATCTGATTCCTCTGAATTTTGAGTTTTTAAGGCTTCTGAAGCAAAATCAGAAAACCAGAAATTGTTGCAGTAACGGGGAACAGTTTGCTCAGATGCAGTTGTCTCGTTTCACTGAGATGCTAAACAGCAGATCACCAGCAGGGATTTTCGTTTCCACATTTTCCCAGCTTGATGTCTGTGGAGAAAAGACCGGATGTGACGAAAATGCTCGTCCATCCATTCATCCGGCTCATTGTGAACTTTTCACACTGCGAGAACACAAAACCTTTTCCAAGCGTGTTTGATCCAGTTTGTAGTGCCAACATATTTAGTACACTTTAAATAAGACAAAACTAACTTACAAGTAACTTTTCAGCAAGACGTAGGGCCATGTTTACATCAATAAGCCCTTCATATTGATTAAAAAGTACATAAGTGAAACATATTACAAAAACACAAAATATTACCAGATATTTGTATCTTCTTCCTAGTGAAACAAGACACTTATAGTTTAGTTTAGTTTAGTTTAGTTCAGTACATTTGAAATAAGACTAAACTTGATGAGAAAGTATTAGTTCCATTGGCAGATTGTTTCATTTACAACAAGACATTTTTTTCATATTATAAGTGAAAACAGTACTAATGGAACTGATGTTTATAAAAATAATAATATAATAATATTCTGGATTTACTAATCCTTCCATATCTTGATGAAAAGCTAATTGTTGGTTAGTTAGTATTATTTAAAGTGTACTGAGATATTTGCACTAAAAACTACACAAAACTTTTTTTTAAATATTTTTGCAGATTTCATATTGGGATTAGAGGTAGAATACTGTGTTCCACACAGCAGAAAACATGGAAACTGAATGTTTTTATTAACAAATGACCATCAGAAGAAGGTGGAAACTGGAATTCCTGAATAAACATGTCAAACTTAAGACCCAGAAAGCTTTAAGGCAGAAAGCCCATCTACCCAGAGACTAATCTGCAGCTTCATTCAAATGTCATAAAATCAGCATCCCATTCACCGACAATTAAGCAACACCACAAATGCTCCCTCCTGCCCCCCAAAGATAGCAAACACTCATCTGGCTGCTCTTGTTTCCAGCCTCAAAAGGGATATTTCCATGTCATTAATTTGATCCTAAGAATCAGTGGAAATAACAGAAACAGCATTTGGATTTTATTAGGGGAGACGGTTTATGTTGGAGTCGGACGAAAAGGGATCGCACGCTCCCGAGACACGTTTTACGGACGTGAAAAGGGAGCCTGCGGATTCGGCGTCCGTGGCACAAACTACCGAAACGTCGCCGAGGCATTTCACCGCAGTGAGACGCCGAGGCTCTTTGCGCATCAGCTTCCTGTCACGGTAAAAAGTAAAAATAGCCCGCCGACGCTGGGCCTGTTACGCGGATTGTCGAGGCGCGTTCAGCAGCAGCCAGGTAACGCGTCGCTGCAGATATCCGATGTGATCCGCTTTGCTATCGGAGCGGCTGTTTAATGCCGCAGAGCCGCAGATGTGTGCTGTCTGACTCTCTAAATGTAATTCGCAGATGGAGCCGAGGACGCATGCTGAGATTCTCCCAGCTTTATGTCAAAACGGTATTCCGGCCAATGCTGGATTATCCTGATTGATACGGGGGGTAGCGCGAGGAGTCATCAGTGCAAAATGACTTATTTAGGATAAATGTTAAAGTGCCGTACAATCTCTCCCATCCCGGAAGGAGGTGGAGGGAGGGGAGTCCTCATACTTTACGTCTTCTTTATAAATGAGCCGATGTCTAATGCCAAACCTCACTGTCAGCCAAACAACTCAGCAAGTGGAAGCACAAAAGTTTTCCAACCCATTGAACTGCTTCAGAACTTGTTTCTAATTCAGTGTGATTTCACACAACAGACCAACAGAGGGGAACATAATCAACAGTTTACATGACGCAGATGAAATCTGTCAAACCCGTCTGAAGTTGTTTCGTCACCTTCTTCAAATGAAACCGAATTGGTGTCAAGTGTCTGTGCTGCAAAAATGTTCAATCATTTCGAAGATATTAATAATAAATGCTTCCGGGGGGTCACCGCAGGTCAACCAGGAAGGTCACATCGACAAAGTCGCATTAAATATTGTGTCAGTCAGGAGTGCTACTTTTGTGCAGGTTTGTGCTTCAAAAAAAAAAATTAAAAATTAAGTTGTGGCGCTATCATTTTAAAGATATCTCTATGTTTACAGAGGTCATCAAAGGTCAACCAACCCGGCTATATTTATAAAATCAAAGAGACATGGCGTCCCTCAGCTGCGTTGGTTTTGTTCAGCAACTATTTAATTTGTGCCGCTGTCATTTTAAAGATATCGGTAAATGTTTCCAGCGGTCAACAAAGCTCAACAAGCCAATCCACCTTTACAAATTCAAATGAAATATGGCGTCAATCAACTGTGCTACGTTTGAGCAGCAAAAACTTTAGTTTAGTCATTTTTAAGATTTAAAAAAAAAGAAAAAAAAAAAAAGAAAAGTTTCCAGAGGTCACCGGAGATCAACCTGTCCTCCTCCGTAGCGCTGGTTTATTGACACCAAACATGCTTCGATTCGTAAATGTGGGGGTGCCGGTTGACCTCTGATGACCTCTGGAAACATTTGTCGATATTTTTCAGGCATAGCAGCACAAAGAAACATTTTTGCTGCACAAAACGTTTTTGTTTAATTTGAAGAAGGTGAGTGTGGGAGGGCGACTTCACTTAGGTTGACTAAGATGCCTTTGAATAAAATAAAGTGCAGCAAATTGTCTGTAAATCACCGAACTCCTGATGGAAAGTGACAATAATTGGAAAACATTCAAGGGATATGAACTCTTCTGCAGAGTGGCAGCTCTTCCAGCTCTTCAGTTTGCTGCTGTCATGACCCCGTATCCTGTTTTGCAGGTGTGTGATCTGTCCTTTAGCTTGAAGAAGATGCTCAGCAGACACAAGCTGACCCACAACCCCAACCGGCCCATGGCGGAGTGCCAGCTCTGCCACAAGAAGTTCACTCGGAACGACTACCTCAAGGTCCACATGGAGAACGTCCACGGCGAGACGGAGAGCTAAAGCCAATTACAGGAGCACAAGCGAGATCCCCGAGATAAAGCCCTGTCCCGCGTTTAACGCACCAGTAAAGTACGAACATGTCGAGATGAACAGATAGCGGGAATTATTGCCATTGCCGATAGAGCCATGTAACAACATGGGAAACATTAAGGCAGGCATGTGTAAACTGAGCATTTCTATCCCCCTCTCTGTTCCCCGAAGTTCTTCGTCGTCCTGTTTCCGCATTATTTTTAATATTCGAACAGATTCCCATATGTTATATATGCCTCCGGAGCCGCTGTGTCTGCTCCCCGGAATGCCTTGCATTTCACGTCAAATCCTTCAACCTTCTTACTCTTTGTACCCTTTCAACCAGAGCTCGTTGTACCTCGACGTACTTTTGTGGCCACCGGCCAAGTTCTGAAGGAAACCAGCGATCCGGTTCCCTTTCGGTACCCTCTCCTGGTTTTATTTGCATGCGCTCACAGTGCTTTTGTTAAAAGTGACACCTGCTCTTAGGGGGCCGTCCAGACCTCGTCGGATATGGGCCTTTTTTTTCTGGCGCTTACTGGACATGCGATGGGACCGGACTGGTGAAAGCAGGAAGCCGCTGCGCGATCTGCACCGACTCACAACTTTCAGCTTTTGTTTACGTAAAACCCAGAAAGTAGAAACAAGCTTTCATCAGTCAGAGCTGCAGCTTTGTTGTTCTGGCTCTACTTACTCCTTCACTGTTTTAAGGGGGGTTAAAGTTTGATCCATGTTTGACATAAAGGGTTTTGGGAAAGCATTAGCAGCCCTGGAACTTTTTCTCTTCTGCTTTTTGGTGTTACATCTGCAAGCATCAGTGCATTTTAGTGAGATTTTTTTAATAAATTTTTTTGGGGGGTTAGACAAACACAAAGTAGCACAGAACTTTGAACTGCGTTTTTCTGAACAGCACTGCAAAAACAGGCGAAAGAGAGAAAACCAACTTACAAGCACCGGTAATTTTCCAGCAAAATGTGTGGAGCTTGTTTGACGTCAACAATTCCTTAATATTGATGAAAGATCAACTTGCAGATTATTTCACTCATCAAATGGAAAAAAAAAAAAAAAAAAGTCTTGTAATTGAAATAATCTGCCGATGGAGCAAGAACTTTTTTGACTTCAAACAAGCTCCTATCTCTTGCGGAAAAGTTACTTGTAAGTTTGTTTTGTCTTATTTCCACTGTGCGAAGACATTTGCACCAGAAACTGGACCAAAAATACTTTTGTGTTTTCAGCGTGTCGACTCAGTTTTGCTCCGTTACAGAAGTTCACCTTCTTCCACGTGTTGTTGTTTTGCCAAACATTTATTGGGATTTTCTTTCATCTGTGTTTTTTTTTCTCCTCTATCTCACACCAGGCTCAGATTTTTTTGGGGGGGGGAACTAAAAATCCTGTCAACGGATTAACAGCTGTACGTCTACTTAGTTTAAATCGCACGTTGGTTAACTATCCACCAATCAGTTGTGCTGAATTTAACTTCGAGGAATCAGAACGAGGGTGGCTGAATGCTAAAGCACTTAACTCCCTTTTCAGAATCTCGCCGTAACAGTTTACAAGCTAAACTCGTCCAATCTGTTTAATTGTTCTATTGTGTTTCGATCTAACACATGAGATCCCAATAAAAATCCACTGAGGTTTGTTGTCATGATGTTTATGGGGTGTGAATACTTTAGGGAGGTACTCTTTGTTCTCCGTTTTCAGCAGATTCTGCTGTTTGAACTCCGCCATTAGTGTAAGATGAATGGATTTCCGAGTTCAAAAGATCTTTTTTCGCCACATATTTGTGGACAAATCAGTTTCCTACAAAGGAACTAAAGAAAAACCAAAGTTTTTGTTTACGTTCATTAGAGACTCTTTAATCCCTCTTCATGTGCAAGTCGCCCAGGATGTTGTGCCTTATAAAATCTGTTTACGCGCTTTTATGTTAATCCTTGTTCAATACAGTGTTCCTTTTTTTGTTTTTTTTTTTCTTTTTAAAGCGTTTTCTTCTTCTTCTTCTTCTTCTTCTTCTTCTTCTTCTTCTTCTTTTACTTCTTCTCCTTTTCCCGGTGCTATTCCCACTTCCTTCTTCCTTCCTCATTCGGCGTCCTCATGATTAATCCAGCTGTTTGTGCCGCATCTGGAAAATGTGAATTGTCACTTCACACTTTTTTTTGTGTTTTCAGATATTATGAAACCTCATCACCTACCAAAACGGCCATTTCTCCCCCACTCGCTCTAATTACGTGTTTGTGAACTGTTGACACCGAGGGGGTAAAAAAAAAAAAAAAATGTGGGGAGGAGGGGAAAGATCGGCTTTGAGAGTTGATTAAAAGCGTTCATTTCTCGTTAATCTAACCCCTATTCTGAGTTTGGCAGTCTGACGGGAGTGGAGGCTAATTAAGGCTCTTTTTCTTTCCTCTCTTTCTGAGGCCACAGTCACCACTCGCCTGATCTGTAAAGCCACACACTAAAGAGCGCCTCTGATGGTTTCCTCTCTGTGGATACGGAGACTCTTTCTCACGTCCATCCCCCCGCCCTCCACCCCGGCTCCTTTCGGTATCTCCACGCTGCAATCTGTGAGATTCTCACGAGTGGCGGGGAGGAGCCGTTCTCATCGTACGGCCTGGCTCGTCATGCTTAATAAATCTTGCCGTGCGTGCGCGCTCTTGGCTTCCTAAACACATCTAACTGCTACAGCATGTTTCAGTGCGTGTTTTTTAGTGCGACTGTTTGCTCAACAATTAACTCATTTCTGCCTCTCATGTTCAATTATGTCCCGGCTTATGAGCCAGAAACAAAAGCTGCAGGACGTCTCCGGCGTTCATGCCAGGAGCACGGTCGGATCTCCTCGTTCCCTTGGAGTTGGGTTCACCGCACGGCGGTGAAGGGCGCGGCCTGGCGACCGGGCCTCTGCCCGCTCGCGCCACCGACCTACTGCTCTCTAGCAGAGAGGGCTCCGGTGCACACTGATGCAATTTCAAACTCAAAAGCAGCATTTTTATGCTGCAGAAGCAGGGATTGGTTAGTAACAAAAGCCCATTTCAATGAACCCATGCGATGTGGGACTAAATGGGAGGAAAGGAAGTTTGTGGAACAACGAGTCCTTATGCGTGAATCCGCCCAGCGCTCATCATGTACCTTCATGACAATAGAACAAAGCCGTTAAGAGACACCATAAAACGTTCAGTGACCTCCAAAGAAATATTTCGATACCAACAGCTGCATTTTCATTACGACTGTGCGCAAAACTTTGTCTACATTCCTGCTAATGTCAAAAAACCACAACTTCGCAATTGGACTTTCCATCATCTACGAAAAGCAAATGAAGTCACAGGTGAATGAGGTCGTTGACGCGATAATTCGTCATCCTCCTGCCGCTTTGTGTCGTCGTCTTCTTCGTGGTTTGTGCCGCTGTCGACATCCGGTTGCCGATGGCGTCACTCGTGGGATGCAACAAATAAGTTTTTCCACGGCAGTTTTGCAAAATAAACCAATTTTGATGCGGCTCAAAAATAACTCACCTCATCCGAGGGCCGAAACTTTATCAATAAACAAGGTTGGTTTTATTTGATTGATGTGTCTTTCATGTGTTTGGCATCCCAGGCTTACAAAATTCAGCTCATAAATAACACAATAATAATGTTATTTGCTGTCAATCTATGCTATTCAAAAGCCCAACTCTGATCAGCATGCTGGATGCTTGAAACTCAAATGCCAGACTTTGACTTTTTGACACCTGGTAGGCTCGGTTCATTCGGGGAACAAAATTACAACATTTACTACACTTTCAGCTGGTGCGGTTCAGTTTCACACTGCACTGTGTCAAACAAACCAAGCCCTTTGAAAAACCTGTTCCTCCCCTTGCCTGTGGTTCCTTCAAGAACCACTGACAGAACCGACATGAAAACCGTACAAGAAGAGCTCAGCTTCCTTCTTCACAAAATGTAAACAAAAATGGGATATTGCCATGTTTTAGGGTTGTGGGGTTTCTCTTTTGTCTCTGCGATAGACCACAAGCTATTTCTCCCTCTAGCGTGTTTGTTTTGGTTGTATTTACCCAGAGTTCCCTGCGCTATGGATACATTTGAACTGCGCCAGAGTTCACTTCGACCGACCAATCTCACTGCTCACTTTTTTTGGCGTTCACACTGACAAACCCGACTTTCTAGGCAGAAGAACTAGAGTTAAATTAAAGCAGGCTAACCACGGCTAACCATGCACCCTTAATTACCAAGAGTTAAACTCTTTGATCCCAATACACACAAACTAGGAACAGCAGTGCATCTTCCACACACGGTTCAAAAACACGACAGGACTTCATGTTTCTCCAAAACCCATTGATTTATTGATGCTTAGACCTGAATTGTGTGTTTTTTCCGTTCACCAGCAAACATATCCGGATGTAACTATGACAACGGCTTAAAGCAGAGTACGTTTCTCCTGCCTTAAAAGCCAAAGTAAGATATTCCAAGGTGTGACTGTTAGCTTAGCAGCATTAGCCTCCTCGTTCTCAGTCGTCCGTTGTTCATTTCAGTCTCTCCTTTCTTAAACCCATGAGTGCATCCCAGCCTGCATGTGTCTCTTCCATCGTGATGGGTGTATCATGCCAAGGCTCCCAGTCAATGTGTTTCTAATTACATGTTTTTACTGGAAGCCCCGGTTTCCTGTGTTGCCTCCCCGTTTGTGAGTGCGGGCCAGACTGGGCTCCGACCAGCGTCCGCGGAGGCGAACGCCGGCCCCGCCCATCGCGCAGGAGTATCATTACCACGCCAGTCCGGGTTTCTGGTGAGCCACTGTCACGTTAGGAATTGCCCAGACACGCTTGTCTGACCCCTGTGTTTGGCCGGCGTTGCGGAGCAACAGGTAGGTTTCCCCCCAGACGGACCGGAGTGATGTGGAATGTGTGTGCCCAGCGTGGAGCGCCATGTCCAAGGATTTCAATAATATGGGACAGGGTGTGTTTGGGTATTCTGGGTTACACTTTTCATTTTTTTTTTTTTTTTTTTTTTTTTTTCACTCCCAGACATTTTTTAAAAAGCCTTACATTTGGAATACCTTAAAAAAAAAAAAAAAAAAAAACCCAACAACCTCTGACTGATAAATAGGCGATGATAAAATGTCTGAGACCAAACCGGAGGAGGGAAATCCCTCATCTGAAGATAAACGTTATCCCCCCCCCGCCCCCCGCACTCTCTTTTGGTGACTTCACAAGGATTGCTCTTATCTTATCTGATCTTCAGACTGCACTTCAGGCCAAAACAGCAAGGAATTAGGTTAGGTAGACAGAGATTATTTCATTAGGAGGAAATTGGGAGAGGAACTATCATTAGACGGCAGCGAGGTGCTGCCCACCCCGACTTCAATCACAGCCTGTTGGATTTCTTTGCAGCTTGTTTCTGCTGCCTCTCTGTGGCTAAAAAAAGTCTGTAATTACTACATACATATACATGTTCATGATGATGTGTATAACCATGTATTTAGGGTATTTTATAATAGAGTTGCACAGTGGGATGGAGTAATGTCATGCAGTGTTTTTGGCACCTCTGTCAAAACAACAGTTTCCACACATGAGAAGAAAACTTTATATCTTTGTGAAGCACTGACTGTTAGACACTTAGAATGACTGAAAATGTCTCCTTTCATTTTGGAAAAGCGTTCACTTTATTGCACTGTTGGGGTTTCATGCACCGCACCGGCACAAAGCGGCGCACACTTGTAAATTTGGAGGAAAGCAACAAATGGTTTTCAAAAAACTGTGACAAACAAAACGTCTGAAATATCTTCAAAAAGACCGCTTTGCTTCGGTAACGTTAACTTGCAAAGACGTGTGACGAGGTGGGAGGTTGACTTTCTGTCAGGAAAAAAAAAAACCCCGACGCTAAACACGCAGACAGAGCTGCAGTGGGATGGTTTGGATTATGGCGTATTTATGTGTTGAAAGTCAAGAGCAGATCTTCATCCAGTGGCGAATCTGTGACGAGGCTTGAAAGCTGATTGTCTTTGCAGACAGAGTCTGTGGACGTGCGAAACTGCTGCACAGGCTGCAAAGACCTTTCAACAAATGGAGCCAAAGGAGAAAAGGGAAAGACTTTGACTTCAGAGGATGAACAAGAAAATACAAAATTCAATAACTTTTTGACTTTTGCCAAAGCTGCCTACGATGAGCTGCCAGAAACTGAACCTTGGCCACTTTTTTTTTTTTTTTTTTTAATCACTCTACATTTAAATAACACCGCTCAATCCTTTTCTTGTTCTTTCCATGTGATTTGTTGTGCAGGTGAGCGGTGGCGATGGAGTCGACTTCACAGGTCTAGCCAAAACATTGGTGCAAATGCGGTGAAAGATCAGACGTAATTCCTCTATTATTATTTTTTTTCCCCCCTCATTTTGTCAGACAGTTGCTCATCCTCCCCTCTTCTGCTCCCCATCCCATCCTCTGTTATTGTCTTAGCCCCCATAATCTTTGGGGAGGGGGGGACCTGTTTTACATGCCGCAGCGCAAATGACACCAAACTCCCGCTGGGCTGGGGAATCAGGAGGGAAAGACCGGGGAGAACACACGCAGCGTGACCTCAGACGAGGATTCACTCTGAACACACCCGAGAGCAGGAGGATTAAGTCATTAGGCTGCTTTAAAAAAAAAACAACAAAAAACCAAAAAAAAACACATGAAACAAATCAAATACACACACACACACACAAAAACCTTCCAGTACCTGTTTTTAATCCCGCGCCATCGCCGCGTTTGGACCAGCAGGCGTTCGGCCTCTGGAAGCGAACAGAGCCAGTGACGTAACATTGGCCTTATTGTCGTCGCCCTCTGACCCCTTCCGCCCCGCCCCGACCCGACCCGCTCCGCTCATGCTGCGTTTCTGTTTTAAATTTCTGCAGCACGCCTTAAAATCGAGTCCCGGGGAAACCGTACTCCGCCGCCGGCGTCTGCTTCCTGTCAGAGCGCCGGGAGAAGCGGCAACACTGGGATGCACACCTTTCATGTGCTGATTTGGGTTTCGGTCCAGTGAACAAACACACACACGCGGCCAAACTCACACAAGGATGCAAAAAGAGAGAGAGAGAGAGAGAGAGAGAGAGAGAAAGAGAGAGAGAGAGAGAGAGAGAGAGAGAGAGAGAGAAAGAGAGAGAAAGAGAGAGAGAGAGAGAGAGAAAGAGAGAGAGAGAAAGAGAGAGAAAGAGAGAGAGAGAGAGAGAGAGAGAGACAGAGAGAGAAAGAGAGAGAGAGAGAGAGAGAGAGGCCTCCAGTGTCTGTTGGCCCTACTGAAAAGTGTTTGGTGGGATCGTGTGTGTGTGTGTGTGTGTGTGTGTGTGTGTGGAGGGGGTGGTAGCGGCGGTTCTGTCTGGGCCCTGTGAATCGGTCACACACGCACGCACACACACACATAGCTGCACATGCAAAAAGCAGACATGCTCAGAATGATAATCTCTGGATGCAGGGACGTGATGCGAGGGAAGCGGCTGTTTGTCAGAACAGCTGCTGAGGCCAAAGCGCATCCATCTCCCACAGGAAGTTATTGGTCAAACAAACGTAGTGAATCTATTGTTGTTGGCCTGCTGACCGTGACGCCGTCTGTCTGCCTCCCTGCTCTCACATACAGTAAACAACGAGCGCTCGCTCTCTCTTCCTCCCGTGAACAGGAAGCGCGGCGCGGACAGACGATCGAGGTTCTCCAGAATAATAGACGGCCCAGCACTCCCACACACCCGCTTAGGTCCAGCGCCAGATAAACACAGTTTTGTGGACGGAAGGGTGAGCGTGCGCACGCATTCGCACGCTGTTGTTTTGGAAGCAGCCCGTGGAATTGCATGGAATTAAATTGGTTCTGATTACAACTTTTAAGCGAGGCGCAAGCTGACTGAATCTCTTGGATTCCTGAGGCCTGTAATCTGAAGGGAAGAGTCGGGTGCGCTGAGGCGCGAGGTGTGTCCCTTCCTGCTCAGCCACAGAAATGCGAGGAAAAGCTAAAGGCAGCCGCGGGAAGGGTGAGGTGAATCCACACAAATATTAATGGAATACCGACTTCTTCTGCAGTTGGGTTTTGTTTATTCACTTTGTGTATTCGTGCAGTCAGGAAGCTCTTGTGTGCACTTCCAAAGTCACTGGCTGCGGCACTGTGTCACTTTTTTTTTATAAAAGAAAATGTCTTCTGCGTAGTTCTTTCAAACTGTAACCATGTTGTGACCGGATGATATGAGACGGATAATCTGTGAAAAAAAATCAAGTTCCACTTCTTTTCGGAGACAACCAATCAGAGCCAGGGGGAGGGACTCAGCGCTGCCAATCACGCCTGTGTCCTGCTAGATGTGCTAGCGGCCGAGGAACGACTCACCGTTGCATAAAAACAGTTTCAGCTGCCGTCATCGGTGGCCATGCTAACTAGCCTGATCATTCATGACAGGCTCTGCTGTCAGGACGAAGCAGCGCGTACACAAGCGTGACCTCATCCTTGGTTCTGCTTGAATGTTTCTGATTGAGCTGAAGCAGAGAAATTTTCTTTTTTTTTTTTTTTTTTTTAGATTCATTGTCTCATACTCTCCTTTCACTGCATACAGTTTTGACAAATATGTTCAAAAAGCAACATATTTTGACCAAAACAGCACCAGGCTTCCGTGCGTGTAGTAAAAACTCTGAATGGCTCGACGTTCACTCCTCCCTGAAGCCTTTAATACATCGGAGCTCTTTTCACAGCCAGAAGGAGCTTGATGCTAGAATCATTCCCATACGCACACACGAGGTAAACATGCAGGAAGAACCGAGGACGTTCCTGGTCCAAGACAACCGACTGCAGCGCTGCAGAGCGGCTACGTTCACTGTCCTTAAATATACCGAGTCTGTACAGGACTGTGACAGCAGCGCGGCCCGTCGTCCTGTATTTTATTGAGAGGACACATACACTACATCAGCCGGCTCTGCCTGCTCGCCTGTCGACAGAAGCCAGTGATTTATAGGAGGCTGCGTTCATGTTCACTTGTTGGGAAGAGGATAAAATAGAGGGAGAGCAGCTACCTGTCCCAGCCCTCTCTCACCCCCCCCTCGAGCGGCGCTCTGTCAGGCATCAGCCTTGATCCCGTATCTGCAGGAGCCGGGCCCTGTCACTCTGAGGAATGAGCGAGTCTGGCCCGGGTTACAGCGCAGTCGGCCTCTCCATAAATTACACTCTTGTTATAATAAAACGCCATCGGCGGAGCAGAGCGGGTGGAAATCTAGCTGCCGGATAGCACAATGAAAGCCAAGGCGGAACGGGGCAGAGAAGCATCCCTCTGTCTGGCACTGCAGCAGAGTTTTATTGTCTCTTGCCTTTTTCAGGACGATATCTGAACGAGAAGCGTGACAACAAAAAAAAAAAAAAAAAAAAAAAAGAAGAGAGAAATGAAAGACTTTGTTTAAATTCTCAAGTTTCATGTGGCGGCGGCTCCGTCCTTGAAGCGGCGTTTGACGCCGCCGCCCTCCGTCTGTGTGCTTCAGTAGCACATAATGGTGTTTGCGTTGGGCTTTCCGCTCGTTTCTCCTGGTAAATGTGGGCAAGCCCGTATGTTTAACCTCTTCGCCAAACCTCACATCTCGCCCTCCGCCTACCACACAGCTCAGGCCGATGTTATCGCCGGGCCACTCAGCTCCGTGGCCGCTCTGTGAGAGCCATTGTCCTCAGTCGTCTTAAACACTCTTGCGGTCAATGATCGAGCGCACTCTTAAGCTCCATTAAGCCGAGGAGGGGGAGAGTTGTTTTCCGTATTTGCTTTCTTATCCCTCAATCGGGAACACGACCAGCTGCAGGTGCCGACTGAGCGAGAAGACTCCCGGGGGGGGGGGGGGGCCGAAGGACCAAAAGACAGAGGGTCTTGGTGGAGACCAGGCTGACCTGGTCTCCACCAAGACTTGCACTTCCCAGTGATTTCTAGGGAGAATCTGAACAGATAAAAGTCGTTTGAAGGTGAAAGTCTGGAACTTGATGACATGCGAGCGAATGTTTTCACGTTTCGTCAGCGAACCTCAGTGTGTTTCGCGTCTTGAACAATCCCACTGAGAATAAGTGTGAAGTGGAAGCAGATCGACGCACGCTTTTCAAACTATTGAAAAAAAGAAAATAAAAGGGCGACTCCAGAGAGCGTGGCTGGAGTTTTTATGATAAATCCTCGAGTTCAAACTTTGCATGGGGACCTTTAGCTGCAGCTGCAACTGCTTGGCACCCCGGATGGACGAACCGGATGTTTCTCTCCAGCTCTTTGCGAAACAGTCAGATTGGATGCAATCTGAATGTATTTACATCCATCTGTCTAAACTCTGATCAGCTGGGTCTGAATGAATCTGAGTTAGTTACAAGTGGCTTTTTGTGGCAGACGTTTAAAGACGGCACTTAACAAATACTAACTTTCACTCCAGAAACTCTTTTTCCGACGGGAATGATCAGCGTCTCAGTGCGCACAAAGCCTCTCCGACAGACAGTCAGGTGATGAGTCTTCCCAGCTAAGATGTGTGCGTTTCATGAAGGAGTCGTGGCTCATTCAGCTAATATTTATAAAGCGTTTCAAGGTTTCAGTAGTTTCAGATTTTCGTCCTTACATCCACCGAAAGTCCCAAACAAACCGAGCTTGTAGTTTACCCATGTGTCACGGACTTTTCAAAACAAATTATCATTCCGCCTGGCAGCGGCTCGAGGCCCGGCTGCATCTGTCGGCTTGCTTTGCTCTCGTTTCGGCCACGGGAGGCTCGGCCGTTTGAAGTGTGCCCTCTTCGTGGAGAGTCTTGTGTTTGGAGTTGGTGGAGCACGATTTCACCCGGGTTACCTCCGCAACAGCTTTTGATTCTGGCCCTTTGTTCTCCAATCAGAAACGTGTTTCTGTTTGAGCTTCATTAGAAGCACGTCCTGAAACCGGAGCCGGTCCTTTGTACGCTTGCCGAACAGGAACCGAGCGCGCGCTAACTGGAAGCAGATCGCGCCCAGGTTTCGGCGGACTGGCCTGCAGATGTACGTGTGTCTTGAGCGCGAGCACGGTGTGTGCGCGCGAAGCACATCTGTCCTTGTGTAACGCTATAGCCCAAAGTGTCAGTCTCTCCTCGTCCCACATGGCCTCCCAGCAACACATATTCACTGGGAATGACATCATTCGCCCCTCAGACATATTAATGATTATTTCATTCGCTCCTCTTGCCAAGGAGACACCCTCGCTGCAGCACAGCAGCGCACTTAGCCTACATTTTCCACAGGAAACGGGCCTGAAGTGGCTCTGTCGCTGCCTGCTGAGCTAACAGGCTTCTAAAACACACTTCAGCCATTTCTGGGTTCGCTTAGAAAGCGATGCGCCTCGCCAGAAAGCCCCTCGTCCTTGTCAGCAGGTTCCACTTCTCTGACCTTTCCCACCGAACGAGGTGTTAAAAGACTCCGGGACACGATGCGGTTTGCTACCATCTTCATCTCAGCCTTTCTCTCTTCCTATCATTAAAGGAAGGGTGAACCCTGCACAGCAGGTGGAGCAATGCGACCGGTACCGATTTTCTTTTCGCCCCCCCAGAGCGGTCACAGAGACGCCTCCGGAGCTCTCGAGTCCTCGTGGTCGTCCGAGCTTCTCGATCTGGCCTCCCGGGAGAGCGAGAGCGGGAAAATGTCGGCGCACCAGACGCAGGGAAGGGCTTCCAGATGTGACACGTCAACGGCATTCACTGACGAGGTGAGGATGTCGAGGAGGTTAACTTAATGGCCGGCCACAGAATCAACCCATGAGTAACTTTTAAGCAACAAAGTGAAGCGTGTTTGACGTCGATATTTCCTTTAATATTGATGGTAAAAGTACTAGTTCCACTCGCAGATTATTTCACTTGTAACAAGACAATTTTTACAGTTTCTAAGTGAAATAATCTGCCAGTAGAACAAGTACTTTTTCTTCAAATTTAAGTGCTGCACACTGTTGGGCAGCTGGCTGAAAAAAAATCCACAATGACATGTTTCCCTCTAACAAAGAACAAAACATCAAAATCTGGCTATTTCAGAGAGCACCAAATACCACTATTATAGCAGGAATCACAATATATTGTTGTAACACTAACATGAATTTTAATATGAATAAATGAATTAGTTCGTGTTTCGTATTTTTGATTTAAATGTGCTAGCACCATGGCACAGTGTATTGTCTTATAGTAAAATATGAATCACTTTAGTGAAGGCAATCATGCTGTAAGAAGCTCTTGTCCAACGCAAAGCCGACATTTGCTGCAAAGCTGCTCGGCATCCAACCAAAAGAACACAACACTCTATCCCTAACAATTTATTTTGTCACTGAAATCGGTATAAAATGTGACAAAAGGGTGAAATTTAGCTTTCGGTTTCTGCTAGAGAGCTTTGTGCCAAGGAAAGAGCGGCCTCACCGAGTTGCCGTTACGCAGGACGGATCGCCGCGCTCGCTACTGTAATGAATTTGACTGTACTAAATGAGGCCGAAAGGAAACTGCATCCTCTAGAAAAAGCACTTCGTCTCATGCTAGACTGACAACATGCTAAACACAGAGGGACGCGCCAATCCATCTTGTGGGAGCGAGCAAGCGACCGCGCGCAAGCTAGCTAACGGGCTAACGTCAGAGCTCCTTGCCACACAGACACGTTGAACTTGACACGCAAATGTCTGTTTATTTATAAGCTGTTCAAGCATTTTGTTAATATTTCTCGGGCACATTTTGTGAAGTGAAGAACCACAACTGTTTCCACTGCTCTGCCTCCGTATGTTTTGTACCTGCGGGCGTTGGAAACCGAATTGGAACCAAATGTAGGGTTCAGAACTGTCTGCAGCGAAGAGTAATAAACCAGAAAGTTAATACGATGTCTTATTAAATCATGCAACTTTGTGCATTCAGGACAAATGCAGGCTACTGTGGAACTATGCAAGTGCGTGTGTGTGTGTGTGTGTGTGTGCGTGTGTGTGTGTGTGTGTGCTGGCAGTCAGAAGGTTTGTGGGACAGGAAAAAAAAAAGAAAAAAAAAAAAGCACAGTTATGGGGACGTCTGGAAAACATATATGTAAAAATACTTAAAATATTTTATTGCAGCAGCGTGTTGTCACCAAAAAAGTGTCGAAAAAAAGTTACACTTTACCTGTAGTGTATTTATTCAATGGAGCAAAACTCAGAAACTAATAAGCCTTTACCAGTTTTTTTTTTTTTTTTTTAGAAAACTTTTCCTGAACGTTTAATACAGCAACACACCAACATCACACAACTGGATAGTTGTTAATTTTTCTCTTAAAATCCCACATTTCATTAATGAAACACAAACTCTGTATTTAAAAACACAATATGTCTTTCTGAGAAGGTCGTCCTTTATTAGTCCAAGTGGAAAATTGACTGACGTCAATGGACTTAAACATCTGAGCATTTTACAACAATGGTTTACTCTTTTTTTTTTGTTATTTTGTTTGCTGTATACATGGGAAGAGGAGGAAAGAAATAGTCAACCAAGTAGCCGTTAAGGTTAAGTTGCAGATGTATCAACAAAAACGTAAAAGCAAAAAATCCAGTACTCTCATCTCTGCGATTGTCACGTTGAGCTCACAGAAACTTCCCATGTGATTTTCCACATTGGACACTAGAAGGTTTGGAGTTGTGATGGCCGTAGTTATGATGATCTTAACGCCTCACATTCTCACACCTCTTCTGTCCTTTTCCTTTTGATCTTCCCCTGGTTTCTGTTTCCACACCGTTTCAAAACTCCCACTTTATGTGTGTCGATGTAATTAAAACGACGCCAACACCAGCCTTTGTGTTGGATTCAGATTGGCCTGGGATCAGTGGTGTTTTGCCCAGTTTACCCAGCAGGAATCGACTCTGGGTCAATTACTGAGTAATTGGGTTGTACCGTAACCAGCTGTTATTTCTCGAACGTTGAGAATGCGCTCCTGGACCGGCGCTTCGCTGTTCTTTGTGTGCCTGCTGTGTCTTCCTAAAGGCCAGGTTGGTGAGTCTGGTTCTACTGGAGGGCTCTTGCTGTTGAAAGAAAGCCAGGCGCTTTGCTCAGGAAGAGGGACTGCCGCAACGTCAATGACTCAAAGCCACTCTGGACAGGTTTTAGATTTGTGCTGTGCCAGATTAATTTCACTGCAATCTATTAGAACTAAATAACCAGTTCAGCCGTTTTTATTTATTGATCTGTTTTATGTGTCCTGTCCTGCAGTGCAATGATCAGAATTGCTGTCAAGCTGAGGCCCAACAGATCTACTTTCACAAGCTGATGCTCCATTTGCTAGAATTATAGAACTTTATTACAAATATGTGTGTTTATTTCAAATGCAATGGACACAAAGATCAAAAGGAAAGGAGTAGAGAAAAGAGGAAACTCTGCCCCTAAACCTGCAGAAAGAAAGAAGATGAAACCGAAAAACCACAACAAACGAACAGAGACATAAAACAGTGATAACATGGAGTTTGGAGTTTGGCAGCCTCTACTAGGGCTCTGACTACAACTACACGCATGTTTCAGACTAAGCTTTTTCTCCACAAACAGTCCAGGTTAGACAAAAGATGAAACGCCCTTGCATATCTCTGAAGAATGGTGGAGGATGCGGGGATCTGCTGTTTCTCTCTCAGGGGCCCTCGGGACCCAGAGATCTTTGAAACACGAGCAGATTCCGAAAAAGTCCGACGCCCTCTACCTGTTAACTGAAAATGGGCAATCGTTGAGTCTTTCACCAGAGTCATGATCTAAAACATGTGGTCCAATGAGCACAGGAGTAGTTCTAGAGACAGAGGGAAGAAGCAGGACCAGCTGCTTTTTCATTAGAAATGGGCACAAAACTTTACACTAATGTCAAAAAACCAATTTCACAGTTCGAGTGTTTCCATTAAATAAGGAACGCAATTAAAATCACACATGATTAAGTTTGTTCATGCAATAAGCCGTTTAGAAACATGCTGCCCCATCGTCCTCCTACCACTTCCTGTCGTCTGCTTCAACTTTTCCGCCGGTGGCGACATCCGGTTGTTGATCCCGTGACTCGTGTGATGCAAAAAAAGAAATCGTTTCCATTGCAGGTTTGTGAAATACAAATAATTTGATAGCTGAAAAGTTGCTTTTTTTCTAGCGCAAAAACTTTTTATAGAAAAACATAAGTGTTTTTCAAAATTGCTGTGTTCCTAAGAGACAAGGTCCGTTGGACCTTAAGAAGTTTTTACCCTGTTGTTTGCGTTAACTTACAAGGTTTTATTGTTGGTGTGGTTTCAGGAACTGACAGTCTGACAGGACAACTCCCCTGTTCCCCTTTGCTGTTGTCCGACCGTGACATCTGCTGCGCTCCTCTTGAGCATCACGCTAATCTATTTTCGTTATTCCAATTTGCGCAATTACACGGTCAACGGAAACACAGCCAGCAAAGACGTTGATGCCACTAACTGTCCAAAGAAGAAAAACACTTGTGCGGGGCATCGGCGTCCTCATGTGTTGTTAGCCTTTACTTCGTCAGCCGCACAGCTTGGTCCGCCACACACTCTGGCTAAATGGGCTGTATAGATCAGATCAGGTCCACAGTCAGCTTCCTGCTGGGCACAAAGTCTCTCTCACAGGCGTCAGGCCAGATGTCCGCCAGATGCTGTCGGCTTCGGCCCCCTTCAAAGAAACAATTAGGACCAATTATCGCAACATATAAATGAATTTCATCCATGATTAAAATGCATGGTTTGGGGGTGGAGGGGTGAGCGGGACGCCCGGCCAGGTGGTTGTAATCTTGATGGCGGTCGCAGTGGGGCTTCGCTCTGAGCGGGGCGAAGGCAAGGAAAACCCGCAGAGCTGTTTATTCAAGCACTTGGGAGTCAGGACAAGTGCTCCCGCTTCCCCCCAACAAGTCCCAGTTCACCCTGCGAGTAAAGGCATCTGTCCCTTAATACCGGTTTAATGAAGCTCATTCATTTTAATGGAGCCTCATTTTGAACTCCCTGCAATTAAAGCGTGTGTGTTGCACTTGACTGAGAGCTTGTTGAGACAGTTGCGAGCGCCCGGTTCCGCAAATAAACAGTTCCCCCCCGCCGGTGGGGCGTACGCGAAACGCCATAGTCTCCTCCACAGCGGTGGAAGGAAAAAAAAAAAACAAAAAACGGAGAAGGCCTTTCAGCTCGGGGTGGGAGAGATCAAAACCACGTTTCAAGAGATGAAAACCACATTTAGCTAAGTGGCGGGGAGGACGACAGGTGGCTCCGGCATGTTCCGACTGTAACAGAACAATCAGGCGTAATCGGGTTTGAAAGGTTGCGAACACAAGGAGGAACTGCGGAGTGATACAATGAGATGCTGATGTCAAGCGTTTGTCAGGCCGCGACTGGAAACCACTCGCATCGGTGAAGGATCAAACTCGGGGTAAGTGTCCGCGAGGGCGAGCTGCCGAATGTGTGTTTCTGGTATCCTGCAGAGAGAAATAGATGTGCAAAGGACAGAGAGAGAGAGAGAAAAAAGGAATAGTAGGTGAGCCGAGGTGAAGGATGAAGACCTCTGAAGTCATCCCACTTGTGCCTCCCTCCTGCAACGTCTCCCCCCCCCAAAAAAAAAAAGTTACAGTAAAGTCGATCCTTTAAAGCAGGGTTGTCCAAACTATTCGTCACTAACTTCAAAATTGTCAACTAACTTCAGAAATGTAAAAAAGTTCTTATGGTCTAATTTCGAGTGCAAATATTTTTGGGCATTTGAAATAAGACGACACCAACTCATACGCAACTTTTCAGCCAGATTCATGAGCTTTAGAGTAAGTCAATGAATAAATAAGCAGAATAAACGAGGTCCTAGTTACCACACGACAGAAGAAAACCAGAAAGCTTGAAGATCATCGCTTTGTTTTCCATCCAACATTTCTGTAAGTAGATCTTGATGTAAAAGTCGTAGTTTCGTCCTGCCGTATCAATTCTTGAGTTTAAAACTTCGTTTTGAACATTTTTAAAGGGACACGCACGCGCCGCACGTGGGAGAGACGCTGATGTGACGATGATGCGTTCCGATGCCCGGACGATGAAGGACGCTGCTATATGTGGACTCTGGTCCCAAAGGTCCAGAGAGGTGATGACATGTTGCTGTCACACAGAAACCCTGCAAAAAGTCCCACCAAGGGCTAAAATGGTCAAACGTTTTCGGCTTCGAGTTCATTTCTAGATGTTATATGAAATGCAAAATAAACGTGAATGTAAAAGATTTTACCGAAACGCGATTGTTCAGATGAAAATGGAAATGATAATAAAAAAAAATATGATTTGAACATTTGGATCATCATCAACAATAACTCTTTGAATATTTTTTTAATTAATATGAGGTACATTTAATTTTCCTTTGAGATCAATAAAGTATTTTTGAATTTAAATGCATTTTTAATTTAAAGGACAGCTGATTCATTGTGTATATTTAGAACATGTAGAATCTCGTTTTTATTTCGGTGACTTTCAAAGGCAGTCGATCACATTGGCCTTAATTTCGGGGGAACATATCTAAGGCTTACCAACTTACCAACATATAGTTTCCCTCCTACTTCATTACATGACGCACGAATGAAATTTGTGAATTTGAAATGAGACCAACGAATGAAGTTATTGTTGGTTCACCTCAGCGAGAACCAAACCAACCGCCCAGCACTTGTGCTCAGACGTATTCCCTGAAGATTTATGCGTTCGCTAATCAAGATTACAGAAATCCATCTTTCCAGGTATGTCACTTACCCAGCATGCCTCGCTGCTTCCTGGCGTCAGACGGCATAACGTTGATGTACGATCTGTGAAGCGCAGCCTTGTTTTATGTGCCGCTCGGTGACACGGGACGGTTGTTTTATCTCTCGGTGCGGAATCGGGCGATGCTCGTTCCCCCCCCCCTGCCTCCCTGAACGCCTCCCTGCCCGCCCGCCTGCTGAGGACCTGATGAAAGCGCGGAGCCACCTTCCCCAGAAGGTGAACATCAATCAGGAGAGCAACATGTCAAACCAGGAGGGCAGCGCAGAGTCATGCTCTGGGTGGAGGAAGGCCACTGGCTCCGTCAGATTCCTACGCCTGACGAATGTTTCAGCAGTGCTGCTGCTGCTGCACAGAGTTTCATCTTATTTTGTGTATTTGCAGTTTTCATTTAGAGCCGTCACAGGAGTACAAAGGATGCGTGCGACATGACGACGACTTCTTTCAGGGTGGGGTAATTATGATGTTGAACTTGAACTATGCGGTGTCTTTTACAAACATGTTCACCATACCGCTAAAGCTTCACTATGTCACAATACAGCCTTAATGATTTAAGAGTAAAATGTAAGACATTAATTTGATCTGACTGCCAACTTCTAATTTCGCAATAGTTGCTTCAAAGGGGCAGTATTATGTAAAATGGACTTTTTCGAGCTTTACGACATGTTATAATGTTATTCTCTCACCAAAAACAGATCTGGAGTGTTGCCTTGATTGTTTCATGCAAGTTTGAGAAATTTTTCAATCTCCGTGGCAACCGTTCAGCTGTGGAAAACGCCTGGTTGGACCTGGCTTCGCCTTCAAGACGCAGCTCTTGAGTTTCCAAGATTCCAAGCTTCCACCTCACAGAACAGGCCTCTCCCTAATTGGCTCCTTGAGACTAGCCAGCAGCAATTAGCAAACACCAGGCGGAACAGAGCATCCATCTGCTGAGCTCATATTACGAGCAGCTGCTCAGTAAAACACTGGTCAAAGTGTTATTAAAGAGTGTTGTGATTACTTCCTGGAGGCGGAGTTTCAGAAAGAGCAGGAGTTTCTTAAAGAGACAGATGCCCAATTCCAAGGTTTTAAATTATGAAATCAAATTTCTTTAGCCCTATTTGATATATTTACAACTGAAGTTACTTGACTGTGCTGTAACACACACACACACACGCACACACGCTCCAGGTATTGTGTTTCATCAACACTCATTGCACTTTGAAGAGGCTTCTCAGAACCAACGATTGATACACTCACAAATGTTTTTTTGTTTTTTTTTATCATACAAAGACAAAACATCTATTTCGAGGCGATCGCATCAGGCAGACCAAACATGTCAAATTGGCTTCATGCACTTTTCTGCACTTCATCCACGGAGCTTTAGTGGCTCTCAAATCTGTGAACATAATTTCTCTCTTTCCCCTCCCTCACTCTCCCTCTCTCTGTCTCCTTGATTACTTCCACACACTCGAAACAAGCCCAGCTGGAGACTGTAAAAATAAACTCCATGTTTAAAATCGGTAGAGTAGCCCTTTTAAATTGGTTTCTTTTCATGTCGTTGCTTCCCTGCGTGGAATCGACAGTCTGAGTGTATACAGTGTGGTGTGTGTGAGTGCGTGTGCGTGTGTGTGCGAGGAAACGTATAGAGGAGTGCGAGGGAACACTAATTGGCAAGAGAAGACCTGTCGCCACGCCGCCAGATGTTTCTGTGAAAGCACTTTGCTCCTCACACACAGAGGTGTCGGAGGCCTGCGTCGGATCCCCGGACCGGAGCGGACCGGACCGGAGCGGACCGGACCGCTCTCTGCCAGCACACCTGGCTTCCTTGTTTCACGTGCATGTGGGCACAGCTGCACGCTACGATATATCCACGTCGGTCCATCCGTCGTATGTAACAGAAGCGAAACACACATTAAAAAATGTTTTTTTTTATTTTTTATTTTTTATTCTTATTCCCAGAGTTTTATTACATAATGACTCGGCATTCTGGAGATTCCCTCCGCACGTTTGGACGTCTGTGATTAAACATCCAGAGCCGGTATTTCCAACCGCACGCAAATTGTTTCTGGAATTCCAGACTGAGCTTTTCTACCACCTTGTAATCATTTCGGTCGGTGTGCTTTCCCCTCGGAGCGCCTTCCTAGGATCTTTCAAACCGGCCACTGGTGGGATGAGATCTACATGATGATGATGATGATGATGATGATGATGATGATGATGATTGCCCGTTTGCCTTACTCAGATTTTCTGGGTTCGCGTTCTCAAGGCCAGCTCGCTTTTTTCCCCCTGTGGCTCAGTATGAAACCTATTACTCCTCACTCATCACTTCTCAGGAGGCAGACGGAGAGAGAGAAAGAGAGAGGCAGAGCCTGGAGCGAACCTCAGGCGAAACCCAAAAGAGGTTTAATCACAAGTAAAGTTTTGTTTAATAAGCAGTGGATCGTATATCTCTCAGACGCTGTTCGGGCCTGGCGGTCTGATCCCCTCCTGGCAGAACAAGAAGTCTGGCCCGTGACTTAACTCCTTTCCCCTCGTCAGCGCCCGCTGATGATGAGGTGCGCTCCGACGAGACACCTTTGACTAGGCCAACGAAATGCCAAGAGGCTGTTGGTTAAATACCAACAGGTGTTTATCGATCAACAGGCCTGACCAGTTCCACGCGAAACGGTTCCCCCGTTGTCTGGTCCGTCCAGGGTCCATTTCGAATCTGTTCTAAGCCCATTGTTTGTTTTCTTTGAAATGGTCCATTTGATTTAATATTATTTGTTAACTGCAGGTTTTGTGTTACAAAACCTGTATTACTTATTTTGTTCCCCGAACGGGTCGGTCGAGCTTCTGCATGAGTCTGACTGGGAACCCGGACAAAACTAAACTAGATTGGGATCTATTATTTATTGGAGTGAAAAATAAATTTGTGATGATTATCGTTACTATCCAACTCAGGCAGGTGGAAGGAGAAGTAACACCAAGATGTTAAAGGTCCAACAGTTTGGAGTAAATTTCCGCCAAATACGTCAGACATCTAATCTTGGACGTTTCTAGAAAAAACAAGGACCTTTCTGAGTTTCAAAAGGTTGACATTTCTAGAAAATGTCTGGCACTAATCAGGAAATTTGAAGGTTTTTTTTTTCTGGCATATTTTCAACTTTTGTAGTTCAGAAGGTTTTCTTTCTGAGCCACCAAACCTCACGATCTAAAACTGTTTCTTTTGTCTCTCCGACTGCAATGAGATTTTTCACTCTGCACTAAAACACCGACAGAAAGATTTTAATCGCTAAACTCTTTTTATAAGTCCGCTGTCGATATTTTCCATTCTGTGTCCGACTTTCTAGAAATATCAGATATGTATTTTTTCTCTTTTCCTGTCCAGGCTGCACAGCTCAGCGTCCTTCACACAGCATTTTGCTTTCTCCTATTAAAATCAAAACCCACTTGTTGGCTTCTCCAGCCACTCATCGGGTTACACAGTTAAAAACAACAACAAAAAAAAAGCTGCTCGCACAGAGAGGCTGCTTTTACTGGTGTCACAGGGGTTTGACCTATAAATACATAAAATGGGTGATTTCATTCTGCAGAAATACTCCCAAGGACCAGCTGTAGGTTCACAAGCAAGACAGGATCTGTAAAACAGAACCGTTTGGCACGGTGGAAGTCACATGTGCACTTTTACGCTCAACTGCATTGTTTCCGCGTGCCGCGTCCGTCCGTCCGTCCGTCCGTCCGTCTGGCCCGTCGATGCGTTTCACACGTTTCGTGTTGGTTGCCCGTGTTCCCAGATTTGTCCCGTGTTTTCACTGAAAGCCGATACGCTTCTGCTGGCTGTTTTTGTGTTTAATGACATCATCCGCCCGGCCACTTTCTGACGTTCTCCAAACATCAGTTTTTTTTTGTTTTTTTTTTTTTGCTCACTCCTGCTAAACCCAAACCCTTTCCTCCCTCCCCTTCCCCCCCGGGGGTCACGCATGTCCCGTCGCTCCAACACAAACAGAGACCCGGGTGCTCCACAGCCACCGGCATGACTTTACGACGCCGCCGTCATTCCGTTTAATCTAGCGGCAAGTTTTAAACGGCGAGAGCCAAACAAAGATTTTAACGCGCCGTGACAGTCGGAGAGGGACGTTACCCCGAAAAAGTACAACATGCAGGTTTTATAAACTGCAGTTGATGCGAAGTGTGACCCCGGCTCCGCATCTCAAATATCAGATGCCCCTAGCATGATATTGAAATATAATTCATTCAGGCAGTTATGTTGTTGGGTTTTTTTCTTTTGCTCGCCTAGAAGCATGAAGTGGCGAACGAGGTAGAAGATATTGAACAGAATGTCGTTTCCTCATCAGTCGCATGTGCCAGCAAACCCTATTCAGCTTGAAATGCGTTACAGCGAATCAGTGACATTCTTCATGCTCACATCAATGAAAGCTGAAAAATGTGGATCTTAAGCCATGTTTTCTGCTCAAACCGTAAAGGAGCATGTTCACGTGGCAACACAACAATTTGTGTCCCACTGGCAACGTTGGTCCAGTTCACGCATAACAAAAAGCTCGTTTTTAAATCACTTTCGATCTTTGATAGATTTAAATCCCGTTGCCTTTGCTAAGATAAAGTGTGTTGTAAAGATGAAACTTCAAAAACAGAGGCCGTCATCCATCCGTCATCAGAATATTGATCAGTTGAAACTTCCACTGAAAAGCACAATCACGATGGGCTGCCTTTGTACCTGCGGTCACTTTTAAAGCTCTTCACACGAGGCAGGCCTGAAAAGTCGCACACCGACGACGACATGGAGCAAAAATCAGGAGATGTCAGTCGTTACTTTATTTCATAGGTTGCTGTGATGTTTAATACCCACCTAGTGCGTGTAAGGCCATGTCCATTTTCCAGACTTTTACCTTAAGTACGTATTATTGCTGCAATTCCTAGCTTGAATTCAGAAAATCCTGTAATCCGAATGCACCAGTAGCTCTTTGTGATGCATTCAGTTGTAACAGCTAATGTAATTTAATGTTAATAAGTCTTGTGCTTTCCAGTAATATGGCTTCTTTGACTCTGGTTTGTGTAGCAGACTTTGTTCTTTTTTTTTTATTATTATTTTAGTTTCCATAGAGCCTCATGTACTTGTTCTGTTTAATGTTCAGCTTCCCTCATTCCCTCAGTGCTGCTCCTCTCATTGGCTGCCATTGTGAAGCATTTTCAGTGATCGCGCCTCAGAATTCAAGAACTTTTTCTGTCATTACTTGCTGGATTCTCTGTGGTTGACCCACTGTTTCTCTTCATGCCAGAGTTGTCTCACCAACAATTCCCAGCTTTCTGCACCTTTGTCATTTCGTACAACACAATGACGACTCTCACCACAAGCAAAGCTGAAAAACATAATATTGGTAAACCATCTGAATGCGGGAGGAATTGATATTAACAAAGATAGCTGTTCACAATCCAGTCAGGATAAAAGGGTGACATGCTTTGGCTGATTTCTTTTTTTTTTTTTTTCCCCTCTCCCCAGTTTCAACATGTCGTAGAGCGAGTTATTTTCAAATTGGCAGTACAGATATTTTGTTATGCTCCTTCAGGGAGAATATTTAATAAAGTGGAATCACAAAACTTGACGCCTTCACTAGTATTTTGGGGAAAACTAGCGTGAGAGAATCATGCACTGAGCTGCTTTGGTTTTGGGCTCGTGCTTTAGCCTTTTGTTTAGAAATGTGCCTTGACAATTAGGAGTTGAGACGCCTCCACTCCCGATTTACAATCAGGGAAAACATTTTGAGGCGAGACGAGTTATGAGGGCAAGTAGTGCAATGGAATTCAAGCAAAGTGCCAAAACATGAGCAAAAAAATGTAGGGGTCAGTTACTTTATTTGTTGCTGCTCAATGCATTGAAAGCCTGTGAATTTTATGCAGCCATAGCAACGGGGTGAGAGCAAGGTGGGCTGAGAGATTAAATTATTTTCCTTGCAATCACCGTGTTAAGATGAGGTGTTCGGTTTCATCCCAGAAACGGGGCAAACCGCCTCGGTTGCGCTTTACGGAAACATCTAACTTCCAGATTTAGATCATTTCAGGTTCAGCATCTCGTTACAATCAGAAACTTTCTCGTTTCTAAATGCAAGGCTCAGAACGAGAGCATTTCTTGTTTTAACAAGATATAAAAACCCGTTACGCCAGTCTCTCACCATTTCCTCTGGATGACACCTAAACGTCCCGCGAGGCGCTACAACTTCTCTCTTTTAAACAAAAACATATTTTGATTTCAGTTAGACACAAATCTCTATGCGAGTTATATTATCTCAACTAAAGAACTTTCTTGTTTCACCTTCACACGTCCGTCGATCCTTCCTCCATGCAACAGGCCCGCTCTGGTGCCTGCGATTCTTACTGCTGCTCGCTATTCTCGGCCGGCTGCGGGTCGTTTCACGCCGACTCTTCAATTCAAGTTCCGCTGTGATCAAGTTCTGCTGAGGGACAGATGAAGGATGTCTGACTTGACTAACAGCCTCAGCGCTAATCTGCGCTGTTGAGCGACACTGTCTCCAATGTGCATGTTTGCACAAGGTCCAGCCGTCGGCGTCTGTCAGTCAGTCAGCCCTCATTCGTGTCATGAGGCGACCTGCGTCCCAGCTTCCGGGAACCAAAGTCGCTGCAAGACGCACAAACACGGCTCCTGTCGTCGCTGCTGACTACACTTTGTTGTTTTATTGAAGTCAGCAGAGACGAGGCCGCGGCGTGTTGTTGGACCTTTTCTCTACGACTGTTTCTGTGTCGTGTCAGACTTTAATATGGTGGAGGAGGCTTGGGCTTGGTTCTTCTGAACCGGCTGATTTTTTTTTTTTTTTAGAAATGTTGAACTTTAATTCAAGATCAACCACTGGCTTTTATGAAGCTGTGCTGACATCTTTTTATACAAGGTGGTGCATTTTAGACAGCTCTTCTTTTCAGCCACTAAAACACAACTGGATTTATGGGGAAATATGTAGAAAAACATCTAATGCACTCCACACCAAAGCAATGCAGGACTGGGAATTCTAAAACACAGGTGCTAATTGGTTAATTTTATTTACTCAGTGCAATGCTGAGTTAATTTTTTTAGTTTCTTTTTCTAATTTGAGTTGGTCTTGGGATTTTAATGCTGTGCAAATGCAAATAAAAGCTGTGCTCTACTGAAGGCAAAAGGGGTTTTGAGAGTTAAAAGCACACAGATGATGGTTTTATCTGTGGCAGAGTAAGACATCCTGACGATGTTTGTGTTGCCATGACAACTGGCTTTCAATCCCCAAGAGTTTTTTCAGATTTTTAAAGTTTAGCACATCCACTGTATGGATATGGATATGAAATACATTTCAGCATTTACTCAAGACTGAAGTGAAGTTTTTTGGGGGGTTTTTTATTCCATCATTGTAATTTTAGTTGGGTAGTGTTTAGCATTACATAAAAGGCAGGATGAAATCTGACTAAAAGTACAGGACAAAGTTTCAAAGCACGAAGAGTGAAGTGGCTGAAATTGAATTTTGTTCATCCGTAACCGATGCGGCGCTTAAAATTTGATCGCTGAAATAAAAAAATAAAAAGGTATCGTCACGTTGTTGCTTCTCCTTCAATAAAGCAAGGCACATCTTGAACGGATGCAACGTGACTCGCTCTTTTTTCCTTTTCTTTAAAAAAAAAAAGAGGCCATTTTTCAAATCCTTCCCTCATTTGTCATTTGAAGAAAAAAAAAAAAAAACCCTGTCTGATTTTCTCATCTGTGCGGTGACATTGATACAGTGTGTGGGGTCTGAGTGGTGCGCTGAGCGATGTGTTCCACTCCCGTGATTACACCGTACGAGGTTCTCCCCTGGGCCCTCAGGATACGTCGCCGTACCGCTCTTGACGAGACGGGAATTTCCCATTACTGCGAGCAGCCTGCTGTTTCAGGTGTTCAAAAATGCGTTTAATGGAGAATGTGTTCCCTCAGCTTTTCCCCTCGTGTTGTTCGAACAAGACACCGGGGTTATGGGTCTGCTGGGAGTCTTTGATGAAGGATAGAAGCCGTCTGATGGGGAATCTGTGGCGTAGCCTCAGTCGTAAAGAGTCTGTGCTCAACAAGCAGAAGAAGAACCATAATGGTGGCTGGTTAGTAATTGTGCAGCAGAGTTGGGGACTCGAAACAGCTGCCTGTGAGAGCAACGCTTTTATCCGAGCTGGCAGAGTTGAATATAATTGAGGTAGTGATGACAGAGCAACAGATGGAGTTTTGCGCAGGAATAATTTAAAGGGCCAGAGTTATGAAAAAAAAAATTTTTTTGACTTTTTTTAAACTTCGCGTCGTGTTATGATGTTGTTCTCTCATCAAAAACACACCTGGAGTGTTGCTTTGTTTCCTTCGTGCATGTTTGAGAAGTCCTTTAATCTCCATGGCAACCATCCAGCTGTGCAAAAAGCCTGGTTGGACTTGGCTCCGCCTTCGAGGACGAAGCTCCTCCTCAGAGCTGAAGTCTCCGAGCTTCTGCCTCACAGAGCAGCCCCTCCCCCCACTCAGCTCCTTCAGACTAGCCAGCAGCAATTAGCAAACATCTGGTGGAACTGAGCATCTGCTGAGCTCATTATAGGAGCTGCTTCTCAGTGAAACGCTAATAAAAACGTTGTTAAAGGGTTAATGGAGGATTTTCAGAAAGAGAAGATGTTTTTAAAGAGGCAGAGTCCCACTTTCAAGACCCTAAATTAAAGTCAAATTTCTCTTAAGTCATGTTTGTTATATAGAGCATTTTTTATGACAACTGGAGGTAACAGTTACTTGATTATGCTATAAAACGACACAGTGGCTGGAAAAACACATAATTCTCCCCCTTTAACTCTCCTGGAACATTTCATGTCTGTCATAAAACATGGCGGTCCTCCTCCAGAGGACAGTTTTGCTACCTGAACTCTGCCCTCACAGTCCTACACAGCTACAGGGTGGCATTGAGTGGTACAAAACATTTTGTAAGTACCAGTCTTTATGGAACCATGGCAACATAACATGGTTCCATCATGGCCAACGCAGAAATGAGTCCAACAGACCTGACATCATGCCACGGACTGCATGTTAACAGTCATCGGTGCTATTGGATGCTGCCGAATTTTTTTTTCACTTCTGCTCAGTGTGTTAAAACGACGCTCTCATTTTGAGTGAGCACCAAATATTTTGGTTTAGCGTTCCAGCCATGCGGAGCAAGATGGTTGACAAAAAAAAAAAAAAAAATGACTCCAGCAGTCCTGAGCAAATTTTGTACGATTATCTTCTTGATTAACGAGCTAAAGGATTTGTTGGTCTGAGATTCTGTTCCCTTCTGTTTGTTTCCATTTATTCCCATGATGACGACTGAGCAGGAGGCCGTCCCCGCAGTTAACACACAAGTCAAGACTGACTGTGTCCCGTCTAGGCTGTGACTATGACAGCGAACCAGAGGGGAAAAAATCAGGAGTAAATTTCCATCAGAAAAAATTCTGGAATTGAGATCAATCTGAAAAATTGTCTAGAAACGTCTTGAGTGCCAAGTGTTTTGAGCCCTGATCTAAACAGTTGCTTTGCTATGAAAAGATTGTTAATGTTCTTTTTAACTCAATAATTGGCTGTTTTCTTTGCGAAAGTTAAAACCTTCTTGGCTTGGTTCTGTCCCGTATCCCCTCGGATCAGAGTGAGCTACATCCACTCACACAGGCTCGTTAGGCGACTCGACGTCTTCGCAGCCGCGAAAACCCTTCCTGTGTCCGGGCCTCGCTCTGTGACATGGGCTTTTAGCACCGCGAGAGCAGTGAAGCATTAATGGCTCTGCGGCGTGTTCTCAGAGTTCAGAGCGGCTGCTGGTGGCAAAGTCGAACCACCCTTACCGATCCAAAGATGGAAATCGGCACCTGAAAGAGTCCGTCTGAAATAAAAGAACGATAAAAGCTCTCGATGGCAGAACTCTGGAGAGCACATTACGCGTCTATGAGTCCCTGGAGGACAGGGGATGAAGGACGCGGTGCGGTCCAAAAGGGTCAATCAGTCACGCAGTGGGTCACGATCCAGAATTCCTCTTTTGAACACACGCCTCTGGTATAAAAGCACGCAGACTCGGACCGAAAGCGACTGGTTCTATTTTAGTGCGCGGGTGTGTGGCTGTCTCCATCTGTCTGTGTGAATCAGTGAGTGTCTCCAGGCTCCACAGCAGATAAGAAAGGGCAGCGAGAGGCACAAGGGTATCCATTACTCACCGGACGCCTATGGAGAGCAGGAGAAGGAGCACCTGAATCGGGTTTAATGGTGGAAATGGATGCACGGTTCCCCCGCAGAGTAATCCCCTTTATGGCCGGGGCTCACCTGTGATATATGGAAAGAGGACAGACGCCAATGAGGGAAGCAGTGGGATGCAGAGGTGATTGGACAGATTCTTCTGGGTGATGCAGGGGTTGTGTGCAGCTTTGAACTCCTGCCACTGTCCGGGGTCATGCTGAGGGTGATTAAGTGCTGCTGTGTTCCCGGAGGAGAGAGAGAGGAAGGGGAAAAAAAGAGCGAAAGAGAGAGAGAGAGAACTTGTTTTAATAGAGCCGACTGACAGGAGAGGATCTTAATGGCCAGAGTTGTTAACTTGACTTCTGCTTTAACTAATCAGACAAGAATGCTCTCGGTATGCACATTTTCGTTTTTATGTACGTCATAAAAAGCAAAGCTAAAAGCCATTTATTTCGGGATTTCCTAAATGACTAAATAGTGGCGACTTCTATCTTTCAAGTGGTGAAATGAATCACAGGACGAAAGGAAAGCCACAACGTTTCAGTTTGCAACAAATCAATGTGGAAATGGCTGTGGAGCATCATGACACTGACCATATCTCCAATTATTGATTCAGCCACCATTCTAAATGCATTTCAATTGAAAAACACTGGCATCTTATATTAAAAAAAAAAAAGTATGCGTATAATTAGACAGAATTGTCTCCATTTCTCAGTTGTTCTTAAGATGGTCTTTAGAAATAAATAAAGGCTTGGTTGTTGAAGCCAAGTGTCCATTAGTGTATTATTTATTGCTTCTGGTAATTTATATATGCCTTTGTTTCTATGCTGTTCTTCTATACAATTTTAACTATGTCGCTAAGCCATCATAAGCTTCTGACAGTCGCTTGTTTTTCTATTTTTGTATTCAAATTACAGAAAATAAATCCTAAACGTTGGCTGAAAAGTGTGCCATAAAGAGTGTATTTTAAATTGTGTTTAAAAGGATTGCGAAGTGATTTAAATTGTGTTTCATTTAAACATATCAAAGAATAAAATCGAAGTTGTTTGTAGCGTCCATTTGGCCTTAAACGTTGCCAAGCGTAGCACCGGCGTGACCGGAGCTCATGTAGGCTTTTTCTAACGAACAAAATGGGGCATACATGTCACCAGATGTTGCAAAAATAGGAGCATTTGCAAAAGCAATAATGTGCCAAAAAATAGGATTAAAATCTATCTTTGTGCTCTTTCACATTTGGATCCGAAGTCCAAACAGAACAAAGATGCTAGCTGCTAGCTTACATTCTACAAGCAGCTACATTCAGAGATGTTGCTTTAAATCCAGTCAAAAACAAAACCCACCAATTTCTTTCATGTCAGCAAATGACTCGTTTTACTTTTCTTGTCATTGTAGCACATTTAAAACAAACAAAACATACTTTTCTTGGTAGAAACTCCAACAAGCGCAGCTTTATCACAAGAGTAGCAAACCGATGGCGCTACGAATACGTGACTTGCTGAGACAACGGCAAGACACGACGTGAACATCTGAGAGCTTTTTCTTCCTGTCGCCATCCGACTGCTAATGTGGACGTCAAAAATATTTTGAATTTAGGAGTCAAATGAACCTACTACTACGTCTGCTTGGTGCTGGATTTGAATTGGTACGGTGTGCTAAAGATGGGCAGCGTGTAGCTTAGCTTTTCTCACTTTAACACAGAGTTGGGAATACGTTTAAAATGAGAAAATGTCCAACTGAAATGGTAAAAACGTATGCGTCACGAGTTGGTTATGGGTTGAACGGATGCAAAAAGGGTTTCAGAAACATTGTTAGGGGGGTCAAAAGAAAATGAGCAAATTCCTTTGAAAGTATGAAATTTTATCACAATCTACATCACAAAAAAGGGCTAAAGTGTACATAAAAATAAGTATTTGCGCCTTTTCTTTTTATCTTTTAAACTTTACCATTAAATATTTCAGTTCTACTCAAAAGCTAATGCCTCAAGGGCTTCCAAAAAATGATTCAGAAAAAGCCCCTTGGAGTTGTTTGCTTCCAAACACTTTGTGATCATATTGTCTCATGAAGAATTTATGACAAAGCAATAAGAAATGTAAGAACGCCTCGCTGGTGTAGAGGCCTTCGCTTTCATACTTTTTAAATATTGAGAGACGTCTGCTGGACTGCAATAAAAAAATGACTATCTGGATCCTGCAGCTCTCTTCATATGCAATATTGTTTGTCTACAGGGTAATTCATGCACTGTCGAAAATGAAACCTGCCCTTTCTTATTATTGTTAGGAAGCCGTTCCCGTTCTGGCTTCTTCATGGTGATCTCACAAGCTTGTTTAATGGTGGATACATTTCATCTGCATCTTTGTAATTGTATAGAGTTGCGTTACGACTTTCATCGTTACTTCAAATAAGTCTTCAGTCCAAACAGGGGCCTCGCAGTGATGATCTTTCACACTGACCCCAGCTTCCCCCACCTGCAACTCTTTACCCTCGGCATGGAGGGGGCAGTTACAACACTGGGGACCTCTACACTATCCCTTTTTAGTGCTTTATTGCTTCCTTCGAAAGAAAAGAAGCACAACAAACTGTAAAACCCTCCTCTCTCCTCCCTCCTTTCAGCCTCCCTCCTCTTCCTGCTGGGAAGAACAGGCCTGTGGTTGGTAGGGGGTCTCCCTCCCCACCTCTCTTTTTGAAGGCTGCCTCTGCTGTGAATAATTGGCCGCGGCCATCGTTATCCTCCCAATTAACACTCGTTTGTCTTCATTGAATTCAATTAGGGCTATATTCTTGGGTGACCAGCCAGGGAGTCATGCCAGTGGGAGGCTGGGTCACTTCCCTTCACCATGTCGGAGCGCTACAGGTCAGCTCTTGTTCAGGACAAATCTCCATACATATGCAAGATGGCTCCTTTATGTCGGCAAGAACAGATGCAGCGAGACGCTGAGTAACCTGCAGAGCTCTGAATGTAGAGCAAGGACTTCATTACAAAAAGGAAAAAAAAACCCAAAAAAACGTTAAGCAAGAAGGCAAGTAAGATGCGACTTGTGGAGACGTCCATTTAAGGCGATGAACACGGATAATATCTGTTTCTATAGAGACATCTGAACTCATTGCACCAAGTTGCAAAATCTTAATTATGATTTTTGCTCTTTAAACCTGTTAGAGTGGGTTGCTTCGCAGTGTCATATTCTTTTGTTGGAATGAAATATTGATTAAAGCAGGAAGAAAATAGCCAGACTATTACAGAGACAACATGATCACAACAATCTGGAGTGGATCCAGACATCGAGGCAAAAGAGAAGCTTGTGAGTAGTTGTTGACCTGCTTTTCTACCACCCTGACACTTGCCACCATATGTCCGTCTGCCTTGTCTGTAATAATGACCACTCTGTGTCATTCATGCCAGAGTTTGCTCAAGTCCCTGCAGCCAGAAGCTAAAGCCCGTCGACTTGTTTCTACGGAAGCAATGCCACCAGAGTGAAGGCAGAAACGTTGATTGTCAAAATACAGCATTACCATACCCCTCCATCTGGACAGGACAAGATAGACACACGCAATATGTCACACGAGTCAAGAGATGTCGGGAATTTTTTGACAAATTCTGTTGCACTTATCCTGAAGTCCAACCCTCCTAATATTTTCTTCGTTACCATGTATAAATCTGCGTTTTGTTTTGAAAATACTCTGCTACAACCTCACACAACCAGCGAATGTATCTATTATGACTCCGTCAAGCCGAAGGGCAACACACAACAACCAGAATGAAGTCAATATTTATTGTTAACACAAGTGAAAGGGTCTCCCACTAACTTCACCAAAACAAAAAAAAATGATATTTTTTAATTCACCTAAAACTGTTCTGTAATCTGGAAGCTTCGCTGCCTTGAGCTCCGCAGTTTGCCGCGTTATCTCACTGTGCGAGAGGCGATTGCGTCGTGGGCAAAAGGTCAAAGGTAACAAGGTGACCGGAGGGCTTATTATGTTGTTTTTCTTGCAAAATACAAAATAATACTAATTTTAGTACATGTTTTTATGTGTCAGAGGAGGGCTTAGGAAATGAAAAAAATAATAATTATATTTTATTATTTCTGAGCCTTTATTCTGAAATAAAGGCTCTGGTAAAGTGGGTTATGAGAGAAGGGGATTGAAACCCAGCACTTTGTTGCTGTAAGGCAACAGTGCTCCCAACTGAGCCACTGTGCAACTGTTTTCTCCACAAAATTAATGTTTCATTCACATCTAAGGAGAATCTAGAGGCCAAATAACGAAAACAGTCACGATTTTAAACTGTGGCAAGAAGCCGGATCGCCCGGAGAGAAACCTGCAAACAGAAAACCTGTCTAATCTTTTTACCCTTTGAAAATTTTGTGTGTTTGGTCATGAATGTTTCAGTAACTGAACTCATCAACACATGTCCTGTCCCAGTTACTTAAACTTCTCCAGCCTCAAAATGCTGTCAAATGTTTTCGTCAGGGATATTTTCCTCAACTAACTTAGAAATTTCCAGCTCCTCTCACCTTTGTCGCTTTGGAGAAACCGTCACATCAGATCTGTTTACCTCGTCTTTCTGTCCTCCTCATGAAGGTAAACGAAGTCCCTTCTGTTCATGTCTTCACTGCAGCGGCTGTCTGCGGTGAAGACATGTTCATCAACCGCCTTCACTGTCTGTGGTCCGTGCGTTATGTAAATGTAAAACTGGGCTCGGTCAGAACCACAGCAGATGACGGAGGACAGGTGGAACCTTTCAGTTCCACATTCTCCAGGTACGTCGATGGTTGGGTTGGGAATTCCTTTGTTTTAAATGATTTCATCTGGCCGACTGTGGCAGACAGAAAACCGGTACGTTGTTGTTGGTGAGGCAGTGTTTGTAATTTAATTTTGATCCGCAGCCTGAACAAATGGATTTGAGCCCCAAATTTACCCAATGGCTAAAAAGAGCTGCTACACTGTCTTCCTATGGTGAAGTTAAAAGTTGAATCACGGGGCCGTTACTTAACAGCTCTGAAGCATCTTTATGACATGTGGGACAGCTGCCTGCACTCTACAATTCTCTATGGGTTCTTCCACCAAAGGAGTCGAGCCAGACCAACATAGACTCCACTAAAGATGACATTTCAAAGTCTCTTCCCTTGCCCAGTTTTCTCTCCCTCAGCTCCAGGAGGACTTGGCAGATCTCTTCCAGAGAAACGTGTTTTCCTGGGTTTCGAACAGCAGGATGTATCAGGGTTGCACAGGATGGAACGGATGATGCCTGTGGGGCATATGTCCTCGTCCCATCGTGGATGTCTGACCAAACTTTCTGCTCCGAAAGGTTAGCGTCCGGGTCGGTTAGTCCTTTCGAAACATTGGAAAAACTGTCCCCAGCGACTTTGCTCAACGACAGTTCCTTCATCCACAGTACTGTCCTGCAAATCCGAATCAGTTCCAGTAAAGTGATCAAACACCTTCTTCATCCCCGCAGTCACCACATAGCCAAGAACAAAGAGCACTAGCGCATTCGAAACACTGAACATCCTTCAGAAATACAAGGTCAAATCTACACTCCAGACTGGATTCTGTAACCAAATCATAGTTGTGTCTGTCTGAAAGGCGTACAGCCGTTGTGTTCAAACGTTTTGGTAAAGGGCCAAAAATACCCAGTTGAAAGTACAGAAATTTGATTAAATATCACATATAAGTATACATACATGGCTAAACAATGCATACATAAATCTATATAACGGCATAAGCTTTTAGAACATTTTAGCTCCTTCAAAACTCACCACAGAAGAACATAATTTCAGATATTTGAAATTTTTCCAAAGTTTCACACCAATAACTGAAATGCATCTAGATTTTACTTTACTTTTCTCTTTGGTGTGTTCAAAAATGAACAAACCTCATAAATTATACACACAGGGTTCACCTTTCACGGTCTCGTTTTTTTTCCACAGCGCATCGTATTCTGCGTCCTGATTGGCTAGCCAGTCTCTCCGCTTCTTTTCTACCATGTGCGTCAAGAATGTTGCGGTTTAATATGTACACGTACGTAAAACGGCGTGCCAAATTTAAGTTTGCAAATTCTCTTGCAATTTCAAGTTTCCCTAAAACCCATAATGTCGACAAAACATTCTGCACCGACAAGAAGGCAGAGGAAGATCCTGACTTATCGCAGATAAAGGTGAATCTTCTGGACATGCCGCTCACACATAACCAACGGCGCCATGTCGGTTTATAGGAATTTTCTTGTCCGGAAGAAAAAAGAGCGACGACAACAACCTATAACTAAAACAGAACAGAGCTCAAGAGCTGCAGCCCTGTAAGGTCTGACATGCATCAGATGAGAGACTTTGTTTATTTCAGTCAAGACCTGGACTTGTTGAAGATAACTCATGTGCATCGCTGCTTCGTCGGACAGAGTCGAACATGGAGCAGAAGCAGCAAAACAAACAGAACAACAGCTGAAGACGACAACATCCCAATGCTCCCTTTTACACTTTGACCTGAGGATGTTTTTGTTTATTGTTCTGCCAACCGGGAAATAAAAATGCAACACACTTTGCTTTTTTTCTCTGGAAATTAGGTGCAGAAAGTAACACTTCTCCTTTTTTGTTGTTGTTTTTAGCACCTTAGAGCGCTGCTTGCGTGCGCGCGCGTGTGTGTGTGTGTCTGTGTTTGTGTGTGTTGTGAAAATGTGTGTCCGTGTGGTAAATGAATCTGCCCTGGTGGCTTTCTCCGTTCTGCCTTCTCGCCAGCTTCTTCTTTTGATTATCTTAGTTTTCTCCCTGTATTTTAAGCATCTAATTTTACCCGTCCGACTGATCCGCTGCCAAGTCAGATTTCCCAAGTAATTTGAGAAAATCAGTATTTTTAGCTTGCTCTTTTGCGGAGCTGTTGGTCCTTGTGGAAGAAGTGCATTCCTGTTGTTTTGCTTTGTTTCTTTTCTTTTTTCTTTTTTTTCTTTCTTTCGGAAACGTCACCATCGCACAGAGGTTTGAATTTGACGTCGTAAATGAGAGTAGGAAGAAACGTTTTCAGCTGCTGTTGAGGGTCTTCATGCCGAGGCGGCAGCGCAGCGAGCGAGTTCCCTTAATGTGATGCTAAATCAAATCATCATGCTCTGTAAACTCTGGGATTATCTTCTGGTCCCTCTTAGAGCTGGGAGCGCAATCAAGTGGCCCCGTGGTGCGCGGGTCTGCGCCTGCATGCTGAAGCTGGTGAACGTTTCTGTCATCGGGAGTCCCAGTTTGGCGTTGGGAGCGTGTGAGGTCCGCCAGGCCCCCTGGACAAACCCCCGCATCTCCTGAAATCACCTTCATGTGGATTGACTTTTTTGCTCCGCTGGCGACAGGGCAATCCCACTCTTCATTTAATGGCTCGTAATTACATCAGAACAGTTTTACAGTCGCACTAAATTCAAGCTGAAGTGTTTAGGCCTCTCGTCTCCATGATGCAGGACACGGGGCCAACCGGTGCTGAAGTGGGAGAGTTTCTTCACAGGGTTCCCTTCAGAAGGATGGTCCGTCGGTGTCTTTGCAAGTGCAAACGGTGGAAGGAGGATCTGAAAAGCGGCGTTATTCGCAGAGCACTTTGGTTTCCAAAGGACGTTGAAATACAGACTCCCGATGTATCGTCCCCCAAACACGGGGTTGCTTTGGAACAACTTTGTCAAACTGCGTTAAAATTTCACGACTTGCATCCAAAGAAATGAAATAACACACCCAGTGAGATATAAGAGCCCACAGTCGAGAAAAGACAAGGTGGAATTTAAGGGACTGGCGAGTTTCTTCTTTCTTTTGAAAAGGAATATGTGTCATTCTGACAGACAGACCTCAGCGATGTGGTTTTCTGTCCTATAACCCCTTTTATTTCTCAGATTTGCTGTGAAAAAGTCAGAGAAGTTTTATGAAAAAGAAAAAAACAAAACCCAGAACGATTATTACTCAACCGAGGAGCAGATGTGATGTGAGGGTGAAAAATGAGCAGAGAAAACAAAGTTCTGGTGTCGACCAGAAATATCACTGATGACTTTAGTAAACGTCTTTGAAACGCTTTTACATTTTGTCGTTTTGCAACCTCAAACCTCATAATATCTTATGGCGCATTAAGAAGTGATGTTTATTTTCCATATGAAAAAAATTAAAACGATATCTTTAAGGGACAGTATTATGTAAGTTTAATAAAAAAAAATTTTTTAAAAAAGCTCTGAATCATGTTACAATGTTAGCTCCTCCCAGCAGGTTCAGCTTCCAAGCTTTCAACTCAGAAAGCAATCCCCACCAATCAGCTCCTTCAGACTAGCGGCAGCAATTATCAAACATCTGGTGGATCCGAGCTCATTATATGAGCAACTCATCAAAACTTTAATGGGTCAATACAGTAGGGATGTTGCGATGACTTCCTGAAGGCGGAGTTTCAGAAAGAGCAGGAGTTTTTAAAGAAATAGAGGGCCAATATCATGATTATGCTATGAAATGACACTATGTGTCCGGAAAATGCATAATACTGCCCCTTTTTTCGTCAAATAAAATCTGAAAAGTGTGGGTTGTATTTCTATTCAGATTTTGGGGGATACTTTGTCCTAATATTATGGCATGTCTCCACTCCTTTTCTGGTCTTTTTCGCCATTCTTTGAAAAAAAATATAGCGCGCAATTTCGAAACCTCCTAATTCTTAATTGGATTTAGATCTATACCTCGACTCGGCCCTTCGAACACATAAAGACGCTTTGATCTAAAAACCTGTCGGCTTCGGTGGACAGCCGGGTCTCGCTTGCAGTTCAGTAATCCCTCTTTTCAAACTCAGACAACTGACTGAACAGTGAGATGATCAAAGCTTGAGATATTGTCGTATAACAACATAGGCTATCAGAGCAAAGGAGGCCGAATACTTTCTAACCCGAACGTCGTGTTTTTGCGAGGCGTAATGTCTAAAAGCATGAGATCACCCCATCACTGGTGGACATGCACCACAGTCAAAACACAAGGAAACAGATTTGAAAACAAAACAAGCTTGCATTCAGACCTTTCAGGGGATGTTCACTGGATCAAATACCATCGCCGCTCTCTAAAGGTCACAGGGTTTTGCGAAAAAAAAGAAGAAAAAAAAGAAGCCCATCTGGAAGGAACCTATGACACAGGGGTGCAGGATATCAGGTAACACTTGGGTTGTATTTTTTTTTTTTTTTCCACACGTGTCAACTGTGGAACCATTAAGCTCTTGTATGTGTGTTCTGTCTCTGACAGGGTTTGATTGCTGAAAGTCTTCCCCCCCCCCCCCCCCCCTGTGTTTTTTTTTTGTTTTTTTTTTTTTTTTTTTTACAAACAATTCAGTCTTGGGGGAGATTGATGTGAAATATGGTTTACACGGCAATGACTTCATTTTCAACAGCTACTTTGGGTTTTTGAGACGGCCTTTCCTTCTAAACAACAAAACTGCTTTAGACGATAGCAGCTCTGTCTTTGCTGGCCGTAAATGTTTCTTTTACCACCACTGTGACAAATGGCTTTTGGTAGCTTGTGACAGCTCAACGGGACATTTTGATTGTATGGAATTAAACGCAAGCAGCTGCGAGTCTAATCGCGGAACGTGCCATTTGGCTTTAATTACCGAAATGTCATGAAAGAACCGCAGCCAGAGCCGCGGAGCTGAAAGGAGGGACAAATGTTGCAGAGGTTGTCCCAGAGAGGTTGTGGTAGGAGAGTGAAAGACAAGTCGGCGTAGGAACTCTTTATTATCCAGATATGGGATGTTTGAGGTAAATGGCTGCATTGTTTTCAGGCCAGTCTACCTCACCGTTGGTTGTGTGATGAAACCGTGTCACGGACTGATGGTTTGCAGGTTTAGAAGTTCTCTGTTGGGAGAAGTTTGTCTTCGCTGTGGACTCCCGAATCTAGAAATAAAGCTTCACTGCAACAAGTTGGGTCAAAACAGCATATAGGTTGTATATTCATGTCTTTATACAAGTATCGAGTTATATCCGGGGTTTAGATGGGATGGGGCTCTGAAACCCTATTTATAGTTTTCAAGATAAATAAAAACACCCCAAAATTACTAACTTTTTTTTTTTTTTGTTGCACCATTGTAAGTATTAAACAATTTCCCCTTCAATTCAACCATATAAGTGGAGACACATTGGTGATGTAATCATTATAAATTAACTTGTAATTAATTATTGGCAAAGAGCAATGTGATTGTTGTTCTTAGCAGCTGCTGAAAGTAACTAAAGAAGTTACTTTCAATGTAACTTAGTTATTTTCCAAATCAAATAATCAGTAATCTAACTAAGTTCCTTTTTAAGGAGTAATCAGTAATTAAATATCAGTTACTGTGAAAAAGTAACTATGCCATCACCGGTTCTGTTGTATTCCTTTCTAAAGTCCTACTATAGCTTACTGTCGCTAGGAGAATAGGCTTTAAAATATGCTAATAAATCACTGAACAGCTTAACACCACAATACATCCAAGACTTTTTCAGGTCTGCATCCCCAGAACCACAACCAACCGTAGAGAAGCAGCATTCAGCTTCTACGCGTCAAAAATCTGGAACAAACTTCCAGAAAACAGGAAAACACCGAAACACCGAATTCATTTAAATCAAGGCTAAAACCCCACCTGTCAGGAGCTTTGAGTCATAATAACTGGAAAGTTGAACAGCATGTTTGATGTGTATTTGCATGACGGTGATAAACCATCAAGCAAAGGTCATAAACTGTAATGTTTGTCACCTTTTTCATAACCTGTTTCTGTGTTAAGCACCTTGAAGTGCCTTGTTGATGAAATGTCCTCTACAAATGAACTTGACTTGGAGTCGAATGGCAGGAAGTTTTTACAGATTGCATTACCTGCTTGATTTAATCAATTGACAACACTACTTTTTTTTTTTTTCTTTTTTTTATAACAAATTTACCTGCACCATGTTTGTTGCATTGCTTAGTCGTTTAGCTTAACGGTCTGATCAGCCGGTGTGTGCGTGTGTGTGTGTGTGTGTGTGTGTGTAGGTGTGTGCGTGTGCGTGTGTGTGTGTGTGTGTGTGCGGGTATGCGTGCGCGTGTGTGTGTCACTTATTTCCAGGTCGATTGTGTTTTTTTTTGTACCTGAAGTTGGTATTTTCAGATTTTTACAAGAGTTCAGTCTTGTGTTGTTGTGTTTTTTTTTTTGTTTTGTTTTGTTTTTATTTTTTTTTTGGGGGGGGGGGAAATAAAATTTTGGGGGTTAAAAGAAAAACCTTATTTTTCTAATAATTCCTCTGTTTTCCTGTTTCCACCACACCATGCTGTATTTGGTCGAAGTCTTTCATTTCCTCTGTCATGTAAGGTTTTCATTGGGGATACAGGAAAAAAAAAAAAAAAAAAAAGAAAAAATCGGCAACATGAAACAAAATTTAGTGTGTGAATAAAACAGGCGCGCTTGCGGAGTCGCCCTTCAAAAGACGCAGCGGATGAGGCGTGGAGCGCAGCCCCACCCTGCAGGCGCTCCGGTCTCATTACACTTGATTGATTAGTGTGTAATTAGGCCGCTCCGCTGATCACGGGGTTGACAAAAATACGGGTCGCGTCCTGCGCGCTTTCGGACCAGAGAACCGCCGCAGCCCGTAATGACACGACGGCGCGTCCGCACAGTAGCTTTCCCTGATCACAGGCGACGTTCCTCCCCCTCCACGCCCCCAAAGCGCGGGGGGAATTCCACGCGGTTTTCTGGTGACAGCTGCGACTGGGAACGAGGAGGGGTGGGGGGGGGGTCACATAACGCTAACCGGGAGTGGCTCGGCGTTTCAGGACGGCTGCGTCAGAGCGGGAGGCTGATGATGGAACCCGACTGATTGCGAGAGCTTGCAGACCGCGTCCAGGTCGTGATGAATGCAGGCGGTTCGGTTCCGCCGGCGCGTCGACTGCAGGCAGCTGCGTCACAGATGGTCACAGTTTCCCATATAAACTGTGACTGCGGCTTTGGCAGTCACTCCTCCAGAATGGTTATTGTTAGGCAGCACAAACCAGAGGAGAAGAAGAAGAATAAGAAGGGGGGGGAATGGTCTACTCTTATTGAGCTCACTTTTTTTTTTTTTCTAAAACGTGAGATTTGCTCACCCAAAACCGAACTTTGGTCACCAGTGGGGGAGAATTCATTCCTTTTTGCTCATTACCTATTACCAGAAGTTAGTCACTCTGGCTTCCTGTGGAACCCTCCCACCCCAGAAGGTGAGACGGAGGGGAGCGCTGAAAGCCCGGAATCCGACATCATAAATAACAAAAAAAACAACCCAAAAAAGAAAAAAAAAAACACGTCTAAATGTTTCGGACCAACGACAGGCCGGAGTTTTCCACATTCCTCCACTTTAACTGATTCCGTCTTCTCCCCAAACGGACTTTTGGTTTTACGGCGGAGCATAAACCATTGTAATGGCGTGCTGTTTTACGGTGAAGTAGTATATCATGCAAATAAACATCTTCAGAATAAGCCTGACTGTAGGCCTTTCATTGGATTCACTGGGTTAAAGTTACCAAAACGTTTCCATAAGTAGATTAAACTGTCAGCGTCGGCTCTGCCGGAGTCTGGGTAATGTATTCTCATGTTGGAAATAAAACCTTCCTCTCCCTTTTGGAACTATATTTTGAATAACCTATTGCAGATATCAGAATTATAACGATGCGGACGCCACAACCTGCGAGAACGATGGCCGATTTTATTCTGAAAAGGCATATCTGGGTGCTCTCATGTACCGAGTAGCTCAGGGTTTTTCTTTTCTTCAACGGAAATTATGCACAGAATCAAAGACTCGCAGATTTTTGACGTGAAAGTAGGAAGTGGTTTGAAGCTTTGAAGCCTCTGAAGTGTCAGAAGATAAAAGAAGGCGCGAGGAATGAGGCTTATAGTTCACTGCATGAACCGCCGTTAATGACATCCTCCGTTAAAAAGCCTCAAACTCCCTCATGCTCTCACCTTGTGTTGTAGTTTCCTGCAGGTAACGCTTGTTTGTTTCGGTATATAGAAGGTGTCCAGGAGCAGCATCTCGAAACGGCTCTGCTTCGTCTTGCACGGCTTTACGTTTCCAAATCTGTCACTGAGGTATTTCGGGAGTCTGCGTTGCTTTATGGCCGCTACAATTTCTGAAAGGCGCCCCAAGTTGACCCCAGCTTCACTTCCTGTCAGTCCCAGCAGAGGAGCAGAGGAGCTATGAGTCAGGTGACGTCTGTACAACCCAATTAGATGCTGACCTCTAAGGGAGAAAGTCACCTTGTGGAAATATTTCATTTTTCCAAGGTGAGCCTGAAGTCTACATTATTTCACCATCCAAAAGTTCGGCTATACCCTGCTTTGTAATATTTCGAAAATTGATCTCAATACTTAGTTGTTGTTGCTAGGTAACCAAAGAGCGAGCGAGTTGGTTGATGCCACCGACCTGGCTTAGCCGACCGCGAGAGTTTGAGCAACCACAGCATTTCCTCTGTCTCTGCTGCTGGATCGGAGTTCAGGGAAATCACTGAACATTTTATCGGATGGATTTTGTTTGTATTCACACCAGCCCAGTTTAGTCCGCTTGAATCAAACTCTAGGTTGTTTATCTAGAACAGGGGTGCCCAAAGTCTGTCCTCGAGGGCCGGCATCCTGCGTGTTTTAGTCCTCTTCCTGGTGCTAGTCACAACCTTTTCAGCATGTCAATGTTCTTCTAACGAGCCATGATTGGATCCAGGTGTGTTAAACCAGGGAGAGAACTAAAACATGGAGGATGCCGGCCCTCGAGGACCCACTATGAGCACCACTGATCTAGAAGGCCCGGTTCAACTGGGGAGGTGTGAACGCGCAATTGAACTCTTACTACGTCCCATGAAACTTCAGTCTCGGTTCGGTTGGAGTGAACTCTGACGCGGTTCGAAGGCGAGCGGACCGGCGACTGCTCCAAAAGCAGGAAGCTAACTGCAGTTCAGGGCATTCTGGGTCAATCTATGACTCCCTCCTCTGTGGGTTTGGCAAAGGTGTTGTCGGTTACCATGGTAATGGATCTGCATGTAGAGTGAAACCGACACACTCAGTGAGGAAAAGCAGAAGTCGCTTTACGCCTGTTCATCAGTTTTATTTTCCCTTTGGTGTGGCGCTGTACATTTTTAGATCTTCAATAAATGACAAAAACTGGATCGATCGCCTTGTTTGTTTGTGTAACATGAAACCACTAGTAACAATCAAAACTTTGTCCCCAATCAAGCCGAGTCCATCAGGTGTGAAAACACCCTTTTTCTCGATATTGATCACTTGTCTAGTTAGGGCACAAGTCTATGTCGAGTCTCAAACTTGAGTCGTCATCTCTGTTTCGAGATCAACTCTACATTTACCCGATCCCACAAAAGTCCCTCAAGAAAAACACCAATCTGCCAGCAAAGCAGTGATCCACAGCTTTATCATGCCAGAGAGTCTTTCCAGCTCCTGCAACCAAGTCAGTGTTCGCCACCGGAAACCTTTTTGCAGCTGCTCTCATCCCCAGACCAACGTAATGTCAGTTCCCGTCGTTTGCTTTGGGGGCTCTCAGACATTGTTTAACATAAACTGGGGGCTTGGTTGGTTAATTAGTTCCAGTGCGCGATCCGGAGCCACTGAAACCGAACCGTTCCATCCCTCTGTCTGCGGCTCTGCGCGGAGGTACAGAGAGCCGCAAACGAAAGTGGAACATCAATCCACACGATGCCGAGGAAGGAAGTCAGTGTCACTTTCACGAAGAGACCAGAGGAAGTCCTCTCCAAGTGTTTTAATCATTTTTCCATCTTGCTTTGATTTCTTTCTCTTGACTACTTAAAGGTGAATCAAGTCTTCCCAACTCGGTAACGACGGAGTAAACATTTCTGTAAACTTCGAGGTCTCAAATATGCTTGCACGGAAGCAGAGACAGTGATGCACGCATGCTCGGTTATTTCCAGGTTCGATGGGAAACATGTGTGATGGATCTGCAGTGCCACATATGGTACAGGTGGAGAGATGAAGTTCTTCAGCTTTCATCTCGCATGCAATCGCCATGCTATGGATGGGTAGTGATGATTAATGCGGCCCTATGATATATGGCACCGAAAAATGGAAAGGCATATTTATGAGGTCCTTTAATCTCCCTTGACAACGGCCCTTGTGTGAGCCAACGGGCTCATCTCCAGTGGCCGCCGCATCAGACCAACTGCTCTCCTCTGCGCCGTGAGTTACGGCTGTCACCTGTCGGGGATTTCACAGGACGGCACCTCATTTGAGGTCAATTTCTGTCTTTCCCAGCAGATCAGCCGGTCCGGCGGAGAGAGGCAAGCCGATAGAATTGGGGATTTTTGAGGAGCACGGATTATAGGATCAAAAGGCAGTGGCGCTAATCCCTCCCTGTTATTAAAGATGATCGCGCTATAAATGACAACACATGCAAAAACTTCTCCCAACTCCAAACTCTTAGTGGCGTATGTAAGTACTTAGCCGAACCAGGCTCGAGGGGAGGGGGGGCAGGGGAGTGGATGAGACGGAGGGGTTTCGCTTGCTTGCCGCAGAGCTGGATTAATCATGAGAGATGAGATGTTGAGCCTATAGTTACACTCTAAGTTCCTTAAGTTTTTTTTTTTTTTTTCTTTCTATATGAGGAAGTGCAGACGTCACCGTTAAATAGAAGAAGGAATGAGGAAGCAGCGGCAGCAGCAGCAGAGAGGTTATGGGAGCCACTGTCTCTTCCCAGTACACTGCAATTATCTCCTGGAGCTCTCGGAGCTAATTGGAAGAGATGTGGGATAAATCCCTGCCTGGGGGGATTGTGCTAATTCTCCACTTTCAGCTGACCTAATAAGAGGGACATCTCCTGGATCTGAAATGGTGGTGAACAATGCGAGACAATATCATGTGTTAACATGCATACCTCATGGCCCTCAAGACGCTAGGAAGTGCATAACACGCCGTCTGTGTTCAACAGCTTACAGGCGTTTTGTTTTTTTTTTTTGTTTTTTTTTTTTGTAATATCCGTGCATGCGAGGGTGTTATTTCTGGGCAGTCGGCCCAGTACCTCTCCAGCTGACGCTGCCCTCGTATTACTTTGTCCGATGAACATCCCTAACAGCACGGACACTCGCTCCACGGATTCCTCCCGAGCAGCGAAGTGTGGACAACCACAGCAAGGGCTCCTCTGCGCATATGACAAATCTAATCCTTCTTCTTCTGACTTCTAACTGGGAAGTCTCTATCCAGGCACAACTTTAATCACATTTACTCCTTTTTTTTTTTTTTCTCTCGCTCTGTGCCAGACCTGTGACTTGAACTTGGTCCCGGGGCTCTGCTGCGTTGGGTCGAGCCCAAACAAGAGGTTGTCCAAGAATGTTAGCTCCGCTCCACACTGCCAGGTTTTTGAGACCACAATGTGTCACGGAAATTTCCTAGGAAAAACTCCTTTTATTCCTTTCTTTTGCGGCAGATAAAGATAATGGAATAGCAATGAAATTCTGAAATAGACATCTACGCGGGGAAAAAAAAAACTCCATGGCAAAGTTTTTGTGTTGTGCCTCTTGGAAGAGTTTCCACAGCTGCATCAGCACCAACTGCAGAGTCGCTTTAATTGTTTCCTCACAATAAAGTATAAGCAGCAGGATGGTTTTTTTTTTGTTGTTGTTGTTTCTTTTTTTGCATGTCATTTCCACTTCTCTGCGTTTATCCACGCGACTCAGACAGCATAATGAATAAACAGTCCGTGGCTTTACATGCACACGGCTCCGTCTACTACAACTTGCTCTCGTTGTAAAGACGTAAACCCAAAATGGTTGCTAGAATTTCTGTTCCATCCAGTTTGGGCCGTTTTGACTTATTGATCTGAATGTAGTTATTGCCAAGTTTATAAAGGTGAAGGTTTTTCTATTTCCTGTTACACGTGCCTCGCCTAAACAGAATCTCCTCTTGTCTTTCCTATTTTGAAGAGTGAATAAGAGAAATGTCATGCTTACACGCCACAGAAACAGGAAGTCACGGATGAGTAAAGTTTCCTAGACACTCTGATCCAGGGCCGGATCCAGGGGGAACCTTGGCCACTCATTGGTTCCTCTGCTGTAAAGCGACTGTTCCCATGGTGACCCACCAGCAGAGCTCGCCTCTGGAACATGCAGTTCCCCTCAATGAACATGTGGTGGCAGCAGTGAAAACATTCATATACTCCTGTATTTATTAGTACTGCAAAGCCTTCGGAAAACATCAGCAGTGTTTTGTAAATTATTTTTGAGAATATGTATATTGTGGTTCTGGCGTGATCAGTTGTTGGCCACGGCCGCGAGCAACCGTCCCAGCCTGGCCACCTCTATGAAAGCTTTCTGGCTCCGCCACAGCTCTGATCTCATTTATTAAAAAAAAAAAAACAAAGAAAGAAAGAAAGAAATGTTTGAAAGGGATTTAGTTACAAGTTAGGTTTCTAATTAAGCCATTGACAGAAGTCTGAACAATGTAGCAAGTGGAACAACTGCTCCCCCGTTTCTAAAAGTTTGTATTTCTGCGCCAGTGGTTTTTTTGATCCAAAGAAATCTGGTTAAGTCCCTGTATTCTGACAAGTTTGCAAAAGTCTTTGCTAATTTGCGTTGAACAAGCTGCTGTCAGCTCGGACCTGTCTGTTGCTCTCCAACGCTTTCAGAACCGGTACCCCAGGAATATAAATCTGTCTTTAAAATGGCTTGTTAATCAGCACATAGTCAACTTGCCAGTAAAAAAGAGAAAAAAAATTATTTAAGGAAACCAATATTTGCTCTGTGGCTAAAAAAAAAAAATTATTCTGATGATATTGCACTATAATGCTACATCACCTTGTCCATTAGTAGTACAATAGTATCCCACAGACTGTGTGATGTCTGACGTGAATCAGATCCACTTCTGCTCCTGGTATAAAATAATTATTGATCACTCATGACTGGGGGAAGGCGAGTGCACAGGAAAAGGTTTGGCCACTTTGAAAGGACAGTTTTGGCTTATTGATCTGAATGCAGTTATTGCCAAAAACATCCAACTCGGTCCGCGTGCTAAAAGACGCATCACCTGCGTCTGTATTACAAATGTGCGCAAAACTTCGTCAATATTCAGCTAATGTAAAAAGATACGCAATTTCCCAATTGCCATTAAATAAGAAACGCAATTAAGGTCGCATGTGAATAAGTTTGTTCATGTGATAAGTCGTTAAAAACCCCACGATCCCCCAACTGCTTCATCGTCATCTTCGTGGTTTGCGCCGGTGGCAACATCCGGTTGTTGATCATGTGACTAAAGTGATGCGAAAAAAGTATTTCCAATTAAGGACTTGTGAGGTAAGACGGTTTTGATAGCCACGTCAAACTTTTTCACGACAATTTCTTTCAAAATTTGCACGTTTCCATTGAGCAAATTTATTCTTGAAATTGAAATTGCGTGACACAGCAGGTGACTGCTTTACAGAAACCCAGGATCAGAAACTATCCAGGAGTTATTAATCGGCGCAGGCCTCACAAAAAAAAAAAAAAAAAAAAAAAAACCCCGACCCTGGATCCGTTGAAAAACTTTCCATAACAACAAAAGTATCGAGCTTTAAATGTCTGGACTGGGGAAAAGGCTGATGTGATTACCTGATAATTACTGTAACGATATCCGACCCACAAATCCAGTGATCTGTCAAGCCGCTGACCCATGAAGGAAGGATGTTATGAGGCCTCTTCCAAATCTCTCTCAACCTCATAATCCAGCATGTGATCAGTATTTGGGTTTGCGTATATGACATGGCTCTGGATAACTCAGATCACGGGACGTGCAGCGTGTTGGGAAAGATGCACTTTGAAGCCACCCTGAGAAACGTCACTTTTGGTCTCCATTCCTCAGCCTTTCGCTGAGCTTATGCTGGCTATTTATTGTCTATAACCATAATCGAATTACACAGTTTATTCTTTTCCAAAACGAGAGAAAGGAAACAGACAAAAAAAAACAAAAAAAAAAAACAACACACACACACGCACACACAATTTGTGACGTCGCCTGGCGTTTTGTCGGATGCGTTCATGCGTTGTCTCGTCTCGCGGCTTTCCTCCGCCGCGTCTCGTCTTTGGCCTCATTGTTTCCACTGACCTCCGCAACACTCGGGGAGCAGATTTACAGCATTTTAAAATAATCAAAAGAAACGCGAAACCCAGAGACGCCCTCCAACAGATGCAAGCAATGACACGCAAAAAAGCCTTTCCAGATACCGGCGCATAATGCTTTTTAATGGTCTTGTTTAACAAGCAGGGGAAGTGGTTTCCCCCACCCTCTCCCCGCTACCCCCCGTTTCCCACAAACCCCCAGAATGTTGCCCGGCTGAGGACGGGGATATCCTAGAGTTCACTGGGAGCAGCATCAATCTTCCTGCCCCCAAACGACATGTGATTATTCAGTAAGGAAGGGCCGTGTCAGAGCTCACTAAACATGCATCACTCAGGGTCGGCTTTGCTGCTTGTGCCAAACCGCCGCGCCAAAGTCGAAATGCCTCCAAAACAATCTGCAGTAATTTGATGTTTTCTTGAGCGCGGGCCGAACGCAACGCATCGCATGAAGACGGACGCTCGGATGGCTTCATTCCTGCAGCGTCAGCCGAAACTCCTCTCCTCACTGTGACGGCTGGAGTCAAACAGATGGACCTGGAACCAGAGAGGAGTCCGATGCACTGCTGAAGGATCTGTTTCGTTGTGCCCAGAGTAGACAGGAAATGGCCATGTAAACAGCATTTATGGCTCTTTAAAATGTTGTCACAACCACAAACTTCAATCTTTTTTGGGATTTTATGTGATGGATCAACACCAAATTGTTAATCGGAGGAAGGAAAAAGGCGCACAGTTTTCTGTGTGTTTTTGAAGCAGCAGTGATATGTGTTTTCCAGCCACATAGAGCCATTTTAAAGCACAATCAAGTTAATATGTTACCTCCGGTTGCTATAATTATGCTGCATATATCAAATATGACCTGAAATAAATTTGACTTCATAGTGAAACTCCTTGAAATTGGGCCTCTGGCTCTTTAAGAAGCTTTTGCTCTTTTTGAAACTTAAGAAAGTCATAACATTGCTCCTCTATTAACCTTTGTACAACGTTTTTACCTGTTTCACTGAGAAGTAGTTTGCATGAGCTCAGCAGATCCACCAGGCGTTTGCTAATTGCTGCCGCTAGTCTGAAGGAACTGGCCAGGACAGTTTCAGGGAAGGACTATTTTGTGAGGCAGAAGATCCAAGGAGCAGCTTCGTCGTCGAAGGCGGAGCTGAGAGCACTCACGCGTTTTGCACAGCTGACTGGTTGCCATGGGAGATCAGAGGATTTCTCAAACATGCGTGAAAGAATCAAGGCAACGTTCCATGAATGTTTTTTCATCAGGGAATGACATCATAACTTTGCTTAATTTAGTCCCTTTCAGTGCGGCGTACATTTAAGCTTCACATTACTGCTGATATTTCGTAGAACTACTTCCGCTGCTGAAATGATTACATCCAGAACTAAATCACAGCTAAAGGGTGGCATGTTGACATAGAAAGAATTTCAGCAGATATGTGAAATAAAGTATGAAAAAATATACTTTTACTCATCAGCTGGAGCTCTACTAGCAAAGCAGCTAAGTGAAAATAAATAAATAAAACAGGCACATTTTCAAAAATGTCAAAAGCTTCTGACTAGCATAAGTGAACTATAGGTGAGACTTTTCTTCTTCTTCTTCTTCTTCGGTCTCCAGCGCCTGAGGCTGCTCTGTTCCTTCGCAGGCAGCGGAACCAGAACCAAACTTCAGAGCTTTGTTCAAGCTAAAGTCGATTTGGTTCAGCATTTCAAAATGTGAATGTCACACTGCTGGTAATCGGTGCGAGACGCTCTAAACACCCTGCATGCTTCCAATCTGCAATATCCGTCCCGCTCCGACGCAGCAGAGAGGAAAGGAGACATTATAGGTTCCTATAAGTGAACATTATTGCACGGCGTAGCGTTTTCAGAGCGCAGAAGGTTTTCTAGCTCTGCTTTCAATCCCCTTCTTCAGGCAATTGAAATGTTTACTGTTTTCGTGAGAATTTGTGTACTTTATTCACATGTTCCACTTTCAGTACGTGTGTCAAACGGGAAGATTACTTTGACGTTTTGGAAATTGGAGGCTTAAGATGGTGCAAGACAAGAGCACTCTGGTCTTAAATCCTCCCGGACTAGTCATGAGCTTCCACATTCAGAATAATCTGGATTTATACTAAACTCCCTGAGTTCTCAAACCCATGGTGGAAATACCACTGGACATATTTTTGGGATTTAACTATTTATAAGATATGAACATATTAAAAGTAACTGAAACAGAAAACGTCTCTGGCAGCTGCTTCTGCTTGCGTCTGAAAACTGGAATAATGTTGCAGATAACGTTTTTCCTACTGTAACTGTGGCCAAGTGTCAGGCTTACATACGCTGCAGATGATTTAATAACGACATGATTGTTTTGTACTTTCAAATACCGGAGCATGAGGCACGGCTTGTCAGAAGTGGAAATAAACGTTTCGCAATTTTACTTCTGCTTCCACCAAAGTTAAAATATGTGACAACTATACTGGATGTCAAAGTCAAATTTAGAGAGAAATCTCCATCTTTCTGATTCAGAATCCTAGCATATTTTCACCTTTTTCTTTTAAACTTTAAAATCTTGAAATGTTTCACTTTTGAATCAAAACACTGCATCCTTTAATCAATTTTACTTACTTTGCTTGCTTCATAATTTGTTACCATCTGATTATTATTTTTTTTTAACTCTATAAAACACTTTGAACTGGCTTGTTGCTAAAATGTGCTACACAAATAAACTTTACTGCAACTTTTTAGCAGATTTTTATGTCAAAAATCACGAACTATCCCTTTACTTAAATGACAGGCTAGTCAGTATTTTGTAATTCGAGTTGTGAAACGGATCTGCGGGATAATATTCTGCTTAGCTTGAGCAACATCCTACAAAAAACCCTTTAGAGCCTTTTCCACCGGTCTGATTCAAATTTCACTAGTAACAGCTCTCTTTCCCCCCCCCCTTATTCATTTCACTTCCTTCTCTTCTTCCTCTTATCCCCCCTCTTCCTCCTCCACCAGTCATGTTAACGATCCTCCCATTTGGGGTTTCCGATATCCCGGCTCCTCTGAGTGGATCCTGCCCGGCAGAAATAGAGTTCAGAGCAGCAGAGCCGTTTCCCCATCGATCCCGAGTCTGACCTTCCTGTAACCTCGTGTAAAACAATCGCCCGGGTGCCCGAAGTCCCGCGTAAGCAGGTGGAGCCCGACGGTTAAACATAGACGGGCGAAGAAAAGGCAGCCGTATCACACTTCCCTCCAGGACGGCAGTGAATACAAACCGGAGACAATGGAGACCGAAGGAGCAGTGTTGTATAAGGTTGACTTTTTTGACCTTTACATCATGTTATGCTGTTCCGTCAACAAAAAAATGTACCCAAAGTGTTTCCCTGATTCTTTCATGCATCGTCGGGAAATCCTTTCATCTCTCATAGCAACCATTCAGCTGTGCAAAACATCTGGGTGGGCCTAGCTCCGCCTTCGACATGCAGCTCCTCACACACCAACGCTCCCCCAGTCAGCTCCTTAAGACTAGCTGGCAGCAATTAGCAAACACCTGGTGGAACAGAGCATCTGCTGAGCTCATTATAGTAGTTAAAAATGTCATTAAAGCGTTAGTAGAGGAGCAACTTGTAACAGAGTTTCAGAAAGAGTTGGAGATTTTAGAGCCATTTCTTTTAAGTCATACTTTACATATATAGCATTTTATTTCACAACTGAACACAGTTACTTGATTATGCTGTAACATTTCACTAAGTGCACGGAAAACGCAGAACGCTGCCCCCTCACCAACCAGAGCAGGCGAGCGGCCGCTCCACTCAAGAGCCCGTGGATCTCTGCAAGCCATCAATCAGGAAAAGTCGATGCTCGTTGAGTTAAAGATGCCCCGATCTCTCAGGGTGAGCTGATGGATTAAGCAAAGGGTGAAGAGGTGAGGCAGCAATATGCCACTGTGAGGCGGTCTTTTAAAGCGCGACCGTGGCCGCCTGGAGATGACAGACGACTCGAGGGTCATCGCTCTGCGACTAAACACTGGACGCACCAGGAGTCAAACCGTGGGGGACGTTGGGGGGGCAGTGGAGGGAGGCTGGGAATAATAATAACACGGTGAGAATTCATCGCCACCAGCGACCGGCCCTCCCCTCCTTGAACCCTGGAGTTCATGAGTGATTCCCTCTGCAGAAAAACCTGGATAATTAACAAAGGTGTTTGCTCACCTTTTTCATTTTCGGCGCGCGCTCGGGTCACCTTCGCGCACATCTGTTTCCACGCTGTCTAGTTATCACGGTCCATGACCGCAGCGGGAAGTTCGCGCCATAATAGAGATCGCAGTGATGGATGAGCATGGGTTGTGAGAGGCCCGTGGAAATAACTCTGGATCCGGCTTATGAAGTTTGACAGGAGTCCAAAAGAGCCGAGGCAGGAAAGGTGAAACCCGGCAGGTCGGGTCAGCAGAAGAAGGAAAGTGTTAGCCGCTCTGTGTCTGGCGCTCGACTCGACTGTCCTCGCAAAACTATTTAAAGTTGAGCAAACAATTGGGTGTGTCTCAACAGGAAGTGGTTAAATGCTGTGCTAGACCAAGACGTTGGGTTTAGGACTGCGTTTCAGAGCACTTCCTCCGTACTATCTCGTCGCCAACGTTGGACAATTGTTCCCTGGAGACTTCTTTTCCACGCCACGTTCATTAGAGTCTGTGAGAAGGAGACATGCAGACGCTGATCATTTTGTTGGCTCCAATTACAATAAACAAACAAACAAACAAATAAACAAGAAAATCCACAACTATCTCTGAAATCACTTTAAACCAACAACTGGTTGATGGCATTCCTTAAGTTTTTGTTGTTGTTGTTGTTTTGGCCTTTCCATTGACCTTAAAGTTGGACAAATTGGAATTACAAAAATAAATTTAAAAGAATTACACCAATTTAAAAAGAAATCTGTAGTTTTTCCGCGAGGATGAGCTGGCTCTTTGGCTGTATCAAAATTATTGCCTTGGTCAGTGTAATAGTGTGTTCACTTCTTTACTGAAATCGTTCGCTCTCTTTTAGCTTCTTCTGCAAAACAATTGGAAGTTGAGTCTACGAGGCCTTCTTTCTGCCTCCGATTGTTAAACGACTTCTAAATCACAGAGCGCCATCTTATCTCGCAGTGCCATATTTTCACAACAATTCTCTTGCTGTTCCTGAAGAATGGACGGTACAAAACTCCAGTCATCTGGCTCTCTTCTCTTGTGGAACCAATGTTTTGTCTACGAGGTGGACACCCTGTCCATGTTAAAATACAGACGCTCCGTCCTACTGTCACCCCATCCTTGATCAGGATGACAGCCTAAATCAAGGCACAGTTCAGAAATGGTGGGGTTCTTTGTATTTATTTATGTATTTTGGGCCGTTAAAAAGGATAAGGTGGAAACACTATATGTCATATTATTTGGCTCTCTCAATTCCTAGTGTTTTTCTAACCTTCTGGGGAATTTATCACGAATTGCTGCCAAACAAGTACGCAATCACAATACAGTAATACTACACCTTCAAAAAACGAGAAAAGAAAAGCGAAAGAACGCACTGCTTTGTATTATTAAAGTCCATAAAAGTCTAAAATTATTGCTTTGACACAACCACTCCCCATGAAGAGTCCACACTGAAGTTAATTACCAATATTTAATACAGTTCAGGAATAGCAACAGAGTCAAAATTATTGCTTTTCTTCTTCAACCCCAGTGTAATTTCCTCCTTTGTGTGGTGCCCCACCACGGCTGTCAGGCCTCTGTAATGAGGAGAATTAGCTCCCCCCTCCGGCTGTTAATTGGTTCCCTTTGTTAAAAATAAAGGCTGGGAAATTGCTCACTCTGCACGTTTCAGATAGCATCGCCCCGCTCTCTCTCTTTCTCTCTCTCTCTCCGGGCTGATTAGCCGGCCATGCTGTTGGACGTTCACTGCTTCTCTGGGACCGTTAACACGTTAGCTGCTGCCTGTGACCGGTGGACACGCAGGAACCGTCTACAGGCTGCTGTAATCCACCAGAGTCACACGCAGGAGGACGCTCTGTGAGGTCACGGGGTCAGAGTTCAGCGGATCCCGCTGGCAGCCCGGCTGTGACAAGCAAGAAGGGAAGAGCCGGGCCTTTGACTCAGAGGCGTCCTTGAAGCCCTTCTCCCGAGCCTATGACGTGTAGCTTCAGTCTTACATAACAAGCTAGATAATGATGTCATGAGGGTTTTTTTTTTAAATTTTTTTTATGACTGCGACAAATAATTTTTGTGCAGGACATACTTCAAAGTTGCAGTATGTAACTTTCTCAAAAAATATTTTTTTCTTACATATTTTTTGAAATATGTCGTGACATTGTGGTATGAGACGAACGATGTGTAAAGAAAATCAAGCTCCTCCCCCTTCTCCCAGTGCCAACTGGAAACAACCAATCAGAGGCAGGAGGCGGGTCTTAGCTGCAGCCAGCACAGCCTAAGGCTAGTTAGCAAGGAGACCAATGGTCGGGGCGAATAAAGAGGGGTGCATTTCCAAGAGGAAGTGGTGGAGAGTGTTAGAAACGCTTTTGTTCTGTTTTTTTGAAATAGATGTTACATACTGCATCTTTAAAGAGGTAGAATGTGCCGCTTCAGTGCTGATATAGGGTCTCCCTTAGGCGTGCACTTAATGGAGACAAACCACCTTAAAAGCTTTCCATCCATGATCTGAACATGCTGATCCTTGCAGGGTGGTGCTCATCTCCTGCAGCCATCAGATGAGAGGCGGGGTTCACCCTGGACAGGTCACCAGTCCATCACAGGGCCCTGGAAGCGAACGATGAATAAAATGCATGAAAGAGAAATGGTAGATTAACAAGGGGAATAAATTCTGTCCAGTTATTTTCAAATCAACAGGCAGAGCCTCCATGAAGTTATAACATGAAGTTGAATGATTGTTACGATGATAATGATAATCATCATAATCATGAAAATCACAATAAGATTGATAACATAGCTATTTCTGAAACCAACGTAAGTTTGTTTCATATGGGCCTGAAACCATGTTTCACAGTTTCTGATTAAACGGAGATAATTAGCATTTTGAACCAAACGTACCACCAGGTGAACTGAGTGTGCATTACCGCCACCATCTGGTCTGGAGTGTAAGCTGCTGATCGGACCAGAGGAATTCACTTCAATGGCAGAAATCAGAAAGATTAAATAGGAAACTTAATTTCCTATTTAATCTTATCGCCACAGGGACTTGGACCTGAGTCCAGCACTTAGGTCTTATTGGCCAGAAGTAGATAGATCTGTAACAATTCACATCTGCAGAAACATACCCCTCGGCTCTGCTCTGTGTTACAGGAGCCTCTTTCTGCTCTCGATACACAAACACGTCTAATTAACACGTGCATGGGAAACGTTACAGATCACTAATTCCTTTCTGGCCTCAGCGCCGTGTTTCTGAATAAGACGCAGCTGTCTTCCCATGTGGGACTTTCAAATCCGCTCAATCAATCCATCATCTCCTCCCCGTTGCTGTTTCGCTGCCATCATCGACACACCCTCTTGCTTCTAGCCATCTATCCGGGTTTTTCCCTCTTAAATTGCTTCCTATGGCTCCTCGCGTTGGGTTTTTGTTCCCAGGTTCGATCTCCACCTTTGTCGTTCAGCCTGCTCGGACCGCTGGATGTTTCTCCGTGCGCGCGCGTCACCTGCAGGTATTAACGTTTTCAGCGTGCTTTTGACATTCCACGCAAACGTGGAATGACAATTTATTCGGATTTGATCTGACAAACTAATACTATGCACTGCATAAAAAAAGGGGAAAGAAAAATAAATAAAATGTCTATTTTTCACAGGAAAAAAAAAATCTCAAAAGTGTGGTGTGCATTTATATTTAGTCGCACTTTGGTAAATAGAAACTTCTCCGCCTTGCAGAAACATATTGCGCTGCGACTCAAGTTGGATTTGACTTTACCGGTTTCAGTCCCATAAACATAGGAATTTCCTCGTCTTTGCGAATCTCAGGCGGTGAGAACCTCTGGACACCAGTTCTCACAACTTTACTTTGACTGGGCCGTCGTAAAGCAGAACATTCTTTGATCTGAAACCAGGAGGTCCCGAAACTCATTAACAAACTGTTAATATATTTATAATTATCTGTCTCTGCATTCAATAAGTGCATCTTAAAGATTAAATAACAAACATCTTTTCACGTTGATGTCGCTTGGCAATATGCGGAAAAAACCTGCTTTGATTTTTATTGATAACATAATATTTAAGCACACAACTGTTCATCTTAAAGCCTCTCTTTACGTGGCCCCCATAAAGTCTAGAGTTGTTACATAACTAAGAATGACATCTTTAAACTTCCCCAGATTTCTCATAGACCTGTCCCGTATTAGCACTAGTAATGTTGCAACCAGTGGTATGAAATTAAATAGTGTGCAGAAAGGAAAATTTCCCAGCGAGGAGGCAGAGAGCATGCGGCATTTCCAAAAAACAAGCCAAGAGAATTCATCTGGCTCCACCCTGTTTATGAAGACGGATTGGCCTTGACCTTTCACCTACAGTGAGAGGAAATGCTGTCTGTCCTTCTTTGCTGCGTTTTAACCGAGATCAAAACACTCCGTTTCGTCGGCCCCTCTGCCTTAAACCAAGCCAGACGACCTGAGGCCACGGCGGCAGATCGCGGCTGAAAGAGCAGATGTCTCGAGTGGGAAGCGAAGCGGCACCCTGCCACCCAATTTGGCCCCGGCTCGGCCCTGAGAATCCGGGCCCAGGCCCCGAGTCGGACCGGCTCCAGTGGCCCCTGGGCTCTAGTAAAAAAACTGAAGGCAGTTGGAATGTGGAGGAGAAAGCTGCGTCTCGGTCGGGGCCCGTCGGGGCAGCACCTGTCACCGGACCGAGCTGGGCCCCGGGGTCCTTCTGAGCCCACGTCGTAAACAAGATTTTCAGAATGCGTACGTATGCGCTCAGCTAAACCCAACTAAACGGTTAAAAAGGGGGAGAAAAAAAAACAAGACATCTGTTCAGGATCATGTAATCTTCACTTGTTCTTAGTGTTTTGGCTTGTTTTGGTGTGAAGGATTGAGTTGGTCCGATGTTCTGTGAGAACGATGTCTCATTTTCAGACCACTGAACTTCCTCGGTCCACCAACATGAGCGCCGCAGTTCAACCGAAAGGCCCGACGCACGAACCGGACGAGTCGATCGGAGCGTCTAACACGCTTCCCCCCTCTCCTTTTTATCTGACTATAAGACATAATTTTGCTTTTATGTTTGATTCTTGTTCCTATTTTTATTCTCTTACACAGATATTGTTTTTCTGGTGTTTGTTTTCCTGGTTTTTTTACACGCAAACAAAAAAAGTTGAACAAAAATTCCATTTGTTTTTTTTGCAACATTTTCAATTCAATTTTATTTTCAGTTTTATTGAAAAGCTAACAAAATTGTGCTTAAATGTATTTCGTTTTTCAGATATTAGAACAAAATCAAGCTGCCACTGAAAAGAAACACAATTTCCTGGAATGAGGTGAGCATTTCCTCTAAATATAGAAAACGAGTAAAGATATGTAGCATAGTTTGAAGTCTAAAAGGCTCTTGTAGATATTAAAATCGTTTTGCATAAGAACGTCTTGATAAAGGTGTGCGATACTGCAAATTTTGAAATTGACCTGATGGGTCGTTCTAACGATACTGAAAACATTGTTTGAGATGAGAGCAAGTCAAAATGACACAAAAGTGAAATTACATTTTACAGACTGGCGTATCTGTTTTACGCACCAGTTCTATTGAATCCGATACTGATACAGACATTGATATCGTCGATATTTTGTATCAATTTGCCCACCACTATTAACAAATGCTTAAAATGATCATTTCTTTTTGCATCCAAAATCAAAAACATTTCTTTTTTTGCCTCTGGTGCCAGATGAAAGAATATTCACGTGTGAGAATGGTCCAGTCAAAGTTCAGACCTAAACCCCGCATGAAAAGACAGGAGAACTGATATTCCAGCCTGACTGAGCTTCACCTGTTTACACTGAAGGATGGGGCAGAGGGGGAAAAAACCAATACGGTCTCCAGATGTGCAAAACCGGTGGAGACATTTCCACACTCGGTGGAAATGTGGATAAAATTTCTGATTAAATTTGCCATTGAGGTTTCCTATGTTGAGTTTATTGGATTTGTAATGGGTGTTGTTTCTTGCCTGAAAACACTTTAATAGACCCACGTCACCGTCGACACCGTTAACACCCATTAAATGCTCCAAAAAAGAAAAATGATTTCCTGAACACTTTGGGATGACTCTATTCCAGAGTTCTTAGTGGTGATGGTGAAAAAAAGAAAAAAGAAAGAAAGAAATTGTTGACGAGAACATATTGATGGACTCAACTTTATGGGCTCACGTCTCATTATCGGGCACGCATAATGAGACGTGCCCGCAAACTGGCTCCCGCAAACTGGCTCCCGCAAACGGTAGTTCCCGATTCGTGAATGATCGGTTTTTTGTTTTTTGTTTTTTTTTACTACCTGAGGGTTCGCTTCATCGGCTTCCAGCAAACAATGACGTCTGCAGCCCGCACGGCAACCCCCGGGCCAAAGCCGTAACCAGGGCCGAAAATATTTAAAACTCAGTTTATGTTAGTTTTGACGGAGATGTTGTGTGTGTGTGTGTGTGTGTGTGTGTTTATTATGTCACATTCTTTCACACGTAGTGAAAAGGCAGGAGTTTGGGAGTCTGTGCGTCCATTCAGTGGAGCATTACCATGTTCTTTGATGGACTTCATTGGGCCCAAAGGAGAACGACGTAACTCTGTTTATTTAAATGCGCAGCTTTGTGGGCCCTTAAATGCTCCTCTGTCTTCATTCCTCGGTCACCGGTCCTCCATTCACGGCAGGAAACAAAAAACCTCTGACCCCCATTTGTGTGCCTTATTTGTTGTCCATTCGACTGCAGACTTTGTGCTTCATAGATTTCTCGATTGAACAATTTTCCAGTAAAATGAGTTTCTCTTTTTTCTTTCTTTTTTTTTTTTTTTTTTTTTGCCCTTCCTTTGGCTTCCTGGGTTGGGTTTGTATGCCGTCCTGGTGGGAATCTGCACCTAAACGTCTTTACCCCCCCCTTTCTTCTTCTTCTTGGGAATGCTTACCTGATTGACACTAGAATAATACATTTCAGCCAATCTCCTTTCTCTTCTGAACATGTAGCAATTCTGACTGTAAGCAGAGGCAGAGGTTCCCAGCACGGGGGCCCCCGGGGGCCTCGTCAGCTGTTCCTGCCGCTTCGCGTGACAGGATTCGGCCAGAATGTGAGAAGAACGGAGAACCCCGATGTTCTCCGTTAGCCATCTCTTCTGTTTCTGTCACACTTGAATGTTCGAGATCAGCAAATAAAAGGTTCGTATCTAAAATAAGGTCTAAAGTCAGGCCTCTCACAACAACCGATGACTCAATTCACTGATCGCACGACAAATTAGAACGGACTCAATCATTTCTCTTTCTACCAAAAACTCGATGATAAAAGTCTTCAGTCTGGTGCTTTGGCCTCAACTAGTCATTTTTTATTGAAAGGATAATTTTGCTTATAGAGACTTTAAAATTCATTTTATTTGGGGGTTTTTTTTTGTTTTTATTTTCAAAATGTCTTCCAGGTCCAGTGGTGAATGCTCGTTATCATTTAAAGTTTGTTGGTCTTTCAGAATGTGTTCTTGCATTTTTATGCCATTAATATTTTCACTTGAATTCAGTCTCAACATTATTGTTTATTGCAATAACCTCTGCGGCAATTTATCGTCCATCAGAATTGGCTATCGTGACCTAAGAAGCTGTTTTCAATGGAATATTTCGTTTTCTAAAAACTCTTTAAAAAGCAATCGGCCACATGTTTTAAAGTAACTGCTCTCTGAAGAGCCTTTAGCAGCAATAGCTGCCATCAATCTCTCACCAAAAACTAACAAAAAGTCATTTTCTTCATGTCTGTGCATAAAATTCAGCCCACTCTTCTCTACAAAGTTTTCACTTTACCACACTGGACGTTTTTTGAGAATTTAAAAGCACGTTTCAAGTCATTTTAGTCGGATTTGGGCCCAATTAAAATGAACCCATGGTTCCCTCAACTTCTGCAAGTCTTCCAGGTCTGTAAACGGCAAACCCAATTCCTGACATTGCCACCAGCGTGTTCCACCGCCATATTGGATCCTGTTTAAAAAGTTGGTCGTTTCACTCCAGATGTGCTGAAAATGTCTTTCAGTGCACCGGGTGTTTAAAAACTAACTTTGTCTCAAAAGTCTTAACATTATTGGTGGGGGTGGGCGAAATCACAATATTTTTGTTGTATTATTATAATAATGACAAAAGCGACAAAAACTATCTATTTATTTTTCAGGCGATTGCATGACTGTGACTTCGTGGCGCAGCGATTATAGCCCAACAAGCCAAATACTGTTTTTGAGAAACATGTTCATTTCTAAAGCACTCCACACAAAGAAGTGTGATTTTTATTATCAATCTGCACAAAGTATTTGCTTTTATTGAGACTTTCAAATGTACCGATGTGCATTATTGATGTTACAGACAGATTAAACATCAATTACCGTGACAACAATAAATCAAAAATTCTCACAAAAATTTATCAAGATACATGATAAATAATACAATAAACCCATTGACAAACCAGTTCGTGTGTCAAATGTTTTGTCCTTTTGTTCTGTCCGGGTTTCCTCTCGGAACACTGACGCCATTTTGGCCCACTGTCCTTTCTGACTGTTGAATCATGACCTCTGACCTTACCGAAACAAGTGAGGCCAGCGGGGGTGAGTGGTTGTTGGGGGCTCTTTTGTGCCCCACTGCTAGAGTTGTATTGTGTCACGTATTGTAACGTTTACACAACACGTTCATTTCAGCTTAACAGCAGATAAATGAGAATTAATTCCACGACCATCTGTGTCGGTGGTATGCTACGATGATGAAACTATTCACTTTACGCTCGCTGAGCTGCATTTGGAACTAGTTCTTGATGAGGTGAACTGGAACAACATCATCTTTCCTAAATACATAAATAAATTCCACCATTGTTCAGGTTCAGCTTTTATCTGTGTGTGTTTTTAACATTTATTGAGGATCTGAAGCATAAAAGTGCGACAAAAGGAAACAGGAACATCAACAGAACGACGCCTCCAGTGCAGAACTCCCAGTTTAAATCCCCTCTGCTCTGTGAGGTGATTCATCTCAAGTCTTTATGTCTTAATTCAGCCCTTTCTTTATGGCTTTTTTTAAAAAATTTTTATTATTATTACTTTATTTGATTTTCATCTCTGAGCCAAATCATATTAATGTGATTCAGGGGGCCACATCCTCAAGCAATCACCATAATAAGGTCAGAACTTTAAGGCTTCTGCTGGAGTTGCGTTGAAAAAGATAAAACACTTCTTAATCTCGTGAACAATTATTAATCAGATGAGGGAAAAAAAAAAAAAACCCAGGAGAGTTTTAAAGCTTTCTTTAAAACTTTAGGAGTGAATTTTGCTGTCTCTTAACCCTCTAAGATTTAAGTTTCAAATCTCCACCTGGATATTTTCTGCTTATTTGAATTGTACGTAGTTCTTTAAATGTCCCGTGAGTAGATATATTTACTCATAACAGCAGGAACTTTCGATATCTAGCAAGTTATTTTTGCAATTAACCGTCTGTTAAAAGAGTGACCATCAGATTCATGTCACTTCCTGCCACGGCAACGTCTCCCCCTTTCAGGATCCCTTGGAAGTTTTCAGACAGCGCAACGTGTGGCGGAATTACAGAACTGCAAATTCGGCTGCGTCGTCGCCGACAGCGTTCATCCTGAATGGGTTAAAAAGGTCCAAACAAGGACTTTGCAGGTGGCTAGAAAACCTACAACGCATACCGTTGCTCAATGCGTCGTCCTCGATGGGGGCAAAAAACAAAAAAAAACAAACTTGAATTGAAACTGGCTGCACGCTCCTGTGTCTGCTTTTGGCGTGTGGGAAAGGCGGCCTCCGCTGGTGTTGCAATGCGGGCAGCTTTATGAGCTATAGCCGAAGCTCCGCTTTCACAGGGTGATTGAGAGACCTTGAGCGGCGACCATTTGCCGGCTAATTCCCCCCACAAACAGCTAAAGTCAACACCAGTATTGTGCAGCTGAGTGCGAGGCCTTCCAGTACGACTCTTCTGAGAGGAAGTCTTTTGTGGGCTGACCCTTTGCGACCTCTTCCTGCGTCGGCGTGACTGTCAGGAAAAAACCTCGGCGAGGGTCGACTCTTAAAACTACAACAAATAATGACAAAAGGAGTGTTGGGGGCGGAGGGGAGGTGGATTATTATTATTATTTAACCAACTCCTCCTTTTTTATGATCCCGGACGTTTGCCAGATTTTGGCTTTCGCAAGAAAATATGACCTAAGCTGTGACCGAACCGCAGAGAGGGCGTTAAAAAGGCCCGAGCAGAGACAGACGTGGAAGCGCGGTAATATGAGGTGTTTTATGACGCCGCCAGGGGATGGCTCCGATGATCGTGAAATACTGTAGCAGCGCCGGGGCCAGAAAGTTAGCCTTCAAGAGCCTGGGCAGCGTTTCCCATCACGGGGTTGTAAATTGTTCTGGCAGGTGGCCTCTAAATTGAGGGCCACACAAGACAAAAGGCTCAAACTGAGAATTGGCCTCTACCAATAAACACATAACGCGGCCATAACTTTCCAGAGCATTTTCACGAATCAGACCGGTTCATTCGTTGAAGGTTAACCACAATGGAAAGACCAGGAGTGCTGCCGTCGGTGTCCGCGTGACGACAAGAAAAACTGCATGAGCTTGATTCAATTTCTGGGTCTGCAGGAGTGGATTTACTTATTTGACCTTCACAAGACTTTTTTTTTTTTTTTTTTTTGTGTCAGACTCTCAAAAGCAGTGAAGCAACTACAATGGCCAGAAAACCCGTTCTGTTCTGACCTGTCAATCGATTCATTTAAAGAACATTCTCTACGTTTCTGTAAGAAAAGTAGACGACCTCATGATTTCCACTTTACATGTCGGGGGGGGAAATTCCTTCAATCTGAAGACAAAAGGCTCGTCGTCTGTTCCAGGTTTACATGATGTGGGAATTTGAAAGGAAGAAAATCACACTGACACACAAATTCTGTGTTTTCTTTCTATATGTAAATTTTTCTTTTAACTCTGAGGTTTTTTTTCTTACATCTCAACTCCACTTGGACCCATCCGAACACTTCATTCAATTTTTTTAACTACTCGCAGTGAACAGTGAATCATTGCAAAACCACAATAAAGTTTATACGTTTGAACATTAAATATTTGATCTGTGTAGCGTGTTTTGCACAAGGTCCCAACTTCATTGGAATTGGGCCTGCATGACCATAAATTAACAAAATATTCGAAGAAAAACCCACAAAAATCCAGTGAATGGATATGTAGGTTTCCTGATAAATATCTCGGCTGGATTTCGGTTCTTTAAGGCTCTTAGCTTTGTCACTTTCGGCTGGAAAGTGTCATCAGTCATGATTCACACGTTCTCTGTCCTCCTGGTGAACTTGTTCTCATTCTGGACGCCTGTTGGATGTTTTTTCTGTTCCTTTTCTTTGGAAGTCGGGCTGGAATTGTGAGTAATGCAAAAAAAAAAAAAAAAAAAAAAACACCCCCAAAAAACTCTTAGAGTAGATAAAACAATGCAATCAATTGTTAATAAAGTTGATCCAGGCCTGGTCAGCCTGCTTGTGGACAAGTTCTGGGCTCTGCATTGTGCTGGTCACTCTTTTATCTAGTGCTCAATGACGCAGCAGAGTGTTTTTGACAAATCAGACTTTATTATTCTTTCAGAACTTCTTGGTTTTCTCTCAGAGAGAAAAGGCTGAATTCAGAAGAACAACATCAGACAACCAGCACCCTAAATATGTGTGCTTGGTTCGGACGTTTGTTGACAGTCCCTAAGTGAACCTCGGAGCGTTTGAGAAGGAAGCCGCAGATTGATGCCTGATTTCTACAAGGTAGAAATCTACACATTTTGGAAACACTAATATTGAAAGACCAATATTTCTGTAATTTCTGCAGCGCTGTACTGCAGATGAATTGACGCGATGATGGTGAGTAACAACCATGACGCAGCTGGAGACATAACATGTGCAACATGTACATGTGCATCACCTCCACATGCAATATCTACATGCAACACCATGAAGCACTGAGACCAAAGTCACATAGCAACAACATAGACCAGCAACATCTACACATGACTTCTACTTATTTTTTGACACAATTGGAACCCCATACAGTTAAAAATAAAAAAAAAAGAGGAAATGTTGTTGTTTTGTTCCCTTGTTTAGACATTGTTTTCTTGTAAACAGCTGCTGTTATGTCGAGGTGAGATCAGATCATGCATTGATTGTTGGAAACTGTGCATAAGTTTCCAACAAATGACAGTTTTACTTTTGGGTAATGATGGCAATTAAATCAATACATGTGTAAATGTGGACTGGTTTATGACTCTATATTCAGAAGACCAGCATGACCTAAATTTATGGAGTGTTAGGAAGTAGTAGTGCGCCGATCCGATGTTAATATCGGTTCACCTGGTATCAAATAAGTTTGTAACTCGGTTCATGTCTGTTTTAAAGAAGAAACGCCTTGAGACAGTAAAGCCCTGCTCCTCTGTGTCGGCCAAGCCTCAGATATCGGTATCGTATCGGAAAGAATCAAAACGTGGATCGGCGCGTCCTTGGCTGGGAATTTGCTGGCCGGGTTCGAGCGGGTGCCGGCTCACTGTCTCGGTAGGAACCAAGCAGAATATTTGTTTGTGTCTGCGCGGGGCGGCAGCTCGGTGCCTGTGAGCTAAAAGTTCTATTTCAGGCTGGTTTTTATGGCTGTTTCGATATTAAGCCAAACATGTCAGGGAATGAGGACTTTAAGGAAAGATGACTTGTTGGGTGGTTCTTTATCCACTCGGACCGCGGTGGCCTTTCTCAGCAGAGCTGTTGTATGTTTCTGTGACTTAGAGGAAGATTGAAAATTGAATATAGGGGGGCGGGGGGCAAGTTTTAACAAATAATGTAGTTTGTATTCCAGGTGGTTGGATTGTGGGCCATGGTTTGATTACTCAAGTGATATTTTTGGAGTAATCGTAACCCTAGATATGTAAGAAGAGTGAGGTTTTTGGTGAAGGATAATTTCCTTCAACTTGTATTTTTGAGGGTGTGTGTGTGTGTGTGTGTGTGTGTGTGTGTGTGTGTGGTCTGTTTGGAACGATACCTTTACAGCATAAGCCTGCCCACCAACACTGCTGTCATCAACGGGACAAATTAACGTTAGCATGAATTGTTCATATAAGTCTGATTTCTGCTGGTCGGCTTCCACACGACGTGCTGCATATCAGCCGGTGACCCCGCAAAGAGTTTTCTAGTTTCAAACGTTCGTGTGTGTGTGTGTGTGTGTGTGTGTGTGTGTGTGTGTGTGTGTGTGTGTGCAATATGTTTCAGTGTGGGAGAGTGGGACAGCTTTTAGAAACCAGGGGCTCATAAAATGAACAGGATTTATATGGAGTGAACAGTGTGTCCAGAACCACTTCTGAGTTATGTGTCCAGCGGAGGCTTGTTCTCGGTCACAAAGCAGGGAGGGGCAGCAATAAACTTCTATAATCTGGCTCGTGTTTAGCTGTCCCAGGTTTTATTTTTGGTCCTTTGAATTTACAAACAGCCTCCAGATCGAATGCGAGGAGAGATCGCGGATCGCGTTTGCTCGATGGTCTAACGTGGCGGAACTGAGCTGAATTTGCATGTAAAGCACGGAGGGAAAATGTAAATCAAGAGGAATTTTGATCAGACGGCAGAGACACTGAATTGTTACTGCCGAAGTGAAACGCTGGGGCTTCTACTGCGTGCGAATGAACAACACAAAACCTCAAAGGTCAGGGATTGTCATGACGGCAGGTTGGCAAAAAAGGTGATTATTTGTTTTGGTCGGCGTTCCGTCAAAAATGCAAAGGCCCCAACATGTTGGTTAAACAACATAATTGTGTATTTTGCCCTCCTTTGCCAGCCGTAGGGCGCGATTTGACTAGTTTATTTGCGTAGCACATTTTAGCAACAATGTGATTCAAAATGAAGACTAAAATGAAACGAAGAAGGAACAAACACTGCGGTGGTAAAATTTGGGGACGTAGTAAAACAACTTTGGAATCGGACCGAATTAGGAGGATCTTAAAGGGACAGAGGCCCAATGTCAAGGCGTCAAATTGCGAAGTCAGATTTCTTCAGTCACATTTTAAGGTGCCATAGTTACTTGATTCTGCTATAAAATCTCACTCTGTGCCAGGAAAACACATAACCCTGCTCCTCTACGGTTAAGTGTCGTGGTTTGGAGTGCCATTGCGTTATGCAATGTTTTTATTCTGTTAGCATATTTTTTTTTTTTATTATTATTTTATTAGCTAAATTACAGTCGCCCAGACGAAGGTGACTTCATAGCTGGCTGCGGGTGCATGCACTTAGTTTATTACCCAGATTCATCTGCCAAAAGGTTTCACAGCGTAGCAAAAGATGTCGTGTTTGAGCAACAAACGTAGCGTCGTCGTTTTGACGGTTGAGCCTGTAGGCAAAACGGGACATATAACCAAAATGAATCCCTTTTTTATTTATTCCACAGTAGGAGCCACATCTCTTTTTTATATATATATATATATATATATATATATATATATATATATATATATACATAAAGGCTCACACTGGGAAATGCTTCTTTTTCTCTAAAGCGAGTGGACCGGTGGGTGGATTTGTGGATTTGGGGGGTCAGTGACAGTGAGGCGGAGCGGGGTCACACGGAGGTCAGCGGGACAAGCCCGGTGGTCTCCAGATGCAGAGAGTGACGGCTGAGAGCCGGGTCTCTCTTCTGGGGCTCGGAGGTTATCGCCGCGGTCATCGCGCGCCTCGCGCGGTTCTGCTGACATGTTGTGACTATCGCTGACGGGCGGCTCGAAAGCAGCGAGTTGCGTAAAATGGGAGCCGCGGTCACGCGTGTAAAGACCCTTTTAGTGCTGCATGTGAGCCGCGCCACGTCTCCTCCCGGTTTGCTCCCTCCGCCGAGAGGCTTTGTGTGGGTCCTGGACACATTAGCGAAGCCCACCTGACAACGAAAGGGCCTTGGACGAGCTAAGTGATATCCGACGAAGGACTTGGGGAAATTTGCCGGAGCTTAGCCTTTTCTAATTCAAAACGGCTCCACACACACACACACACACACACACACACATCAGCTGAAGCTGATCCAGGAGGGTTTTTTTCTTCCGCCCCCACAACTTTTTAAATCCTTGGGACTCTTTTAAGGCTGCTCCCCGAGTTAAGAATGAGTCATTGGCGCTCACAAAGGGCCACAGTGACAGCCGGGACTCTGCAGATAGCAGCAGAATGCCACTCTGGGAGGGGGTTAGGCGCTTTATATTCCCTCCACGCCAAGGTCCTAACCCCTTGTGTCGGCCCCCTCACCCCTCACCTAATGTCTTCTCTAATGTGGCTTTATTGACTGTGACACTCGGAGCACAGAGACGATGACCACACAATCAAGAGCGCGCCCTGGGAGGAAGGGTTGTTGGGAGTCGGACGCTTCTGTGAACTTACCAGGAGATCAACCGGAGATCATGTATGACCATTAGGCGATCGTTTGGTTTGATGGACGTAACTCGGCCCTGAACTCCTCAAACCGTCGGTTTCACGGAGCTTTTTGTTCCCCGAGATCCCTTTCCAACACGTTCTGCTGCACATCTAAGCCTCCAGAAAGTGGGTTATCAGTGAAATCGAGCTCACTAATGCTCCGCAAGCATCGCGGAGATCAGCTGGATTATGGTGAATCTAAGACTGTGGTGTGTTCAGCTGCCTCATAAAGCTCCTTCCCTGCAGATTGAAACTTTATCGGTGTGTGTGTGGGCGTGCGTGCGTGCGTGTGTGTGTGTGTGTGTGTGTGTGTGTGTGTGTGTGTGTGTGTGTGTGTGTGTGTGTGTGTGTGCGTCTGCGTGC
>VMRN01000035.1:2172153-2289630 GCA_010277015.1 Poeciliopsis turrubarensis
TGTGTGTGTGTGTGTGTGTGTGCGTGTGTGTGCGTGTGTGCGTGTGTGTGTGTGTGTAGAGCACGCAGACAGACACGATCGCTGAGTGTTTCCGACGGCTTTGACAGCTCTAATTGTGCGTCTTTCTTTATCCCAGCTGTAAATGCCAGGCAACCAATCCCTTCCCACTTCCCCATAATGAGACGGCTAATGGTCTGCACGACCTCTGACCTCATGTTTCTGTTGGGGTCTTCGCCGGACCACAGGCCGGCATCATAATCGCTTCCATGAACTACTCAAAGACCCTTCAAATGTGACTTTTAGCCCTGCCAGAGAGGCAAAAAGCACTTTCTTTTTTTTTTTCTTCGTCCTTTTAAACGCAGCGAAAGCCAAGCCTGTCACTTGTCGTCGGGTTTGATTACGTTCGTGAGCCGTTGTTTGTCTTCCTTTATTAGTTTATGACGCGCTGAAATGATCTGTGTTTCACCGTGGCCTTCTGGAAACAATCCTGCTGCCATTGTTGCAACCCTGTGTACACAGACTCACGTTCACGCACGCACACACACGCACACGCACGCACACACACGCACGCGCACACACACACAGACACACACACACACACACATGACAATCAGAACATTGATAAAAAAATTATACTCTAGAGATGTAGTTTTCTTCAGTTTCCTCTGGCTTCTTTAGTTCTTTACACCAAAAAAAAAAAAAAAATTGCAGGAACCTCTAAAATCTTTCATCTCAAGGGTTTTTGCTCTACGTCAAAACCATGCAAACTTAATTATGCTATCGTCATAAAGCAGGATGATTAATCCTAAGTAGGACCTGGATCAACAGGAGTTGCTGCTGCTGGAGGTCAACGAAACGAACACGAACGTCAAGCAGCGTAAAACGTTGAGGCATCAACATACGAAACGGTCAGACGGGAACACTTCGTCTGACGATTTCCCTCTGAAGACGTTGCTTGTTTACTCTTGAAATGACTCGTGATTTTATAATCTCAAGACAGTGACGCACTTGTTGAGTCGGTCACCATGTCGTGGCTGCATGGCGCGAAACTAAACATCTGAATAAAGCTAACTAGAAACAACCAATCAGAGCCAGGAGGCGGGTCTCAACGCTGCCAATCGCAATCTTGTGTGGGACTTTGGTGACCTTGTCGTGACCCCAGATGACTTCAATGTCTCCTCCCCCCACACAGCGACGAGCGCAGCATGGGGAGGCAGCGGTCCAGACGTTATTCGCGGTAAACAGTGACTCAGCGTGAATTTCGTGTCACCAAGTGTAACATCAATAAAACGTCGACTTTGACATTACATCATGTTTCGCCACGATTTATGTGAAGTCGCGTTGACGAAGGCTTCCATTAGTTCACCCTCCTCCATGACATCACCGCGCCACGTCTTCGGTTGTTGCTTCTGGAGGATGTGCCCGCTGGAGAAACGATGACACGCCGAAACGCCATAAACGGAGCTAAAAATGATGACATTTTGGCAAATATACTAAAGAATAACTCACTGCCTCTGAAAAGAAAAAAAAAAAAAGAAAAAAGCCAGACCACCTTGCAGCAGTGAAGTGGAAGGAAAAGTTTAGAAAGGCTTTAAAATGTTTCAGTCTTCGACCTTTCCCTGCAGTCACAGCTATAAATCGTTTTGCGACGCGTTTCAGCTTTTTTGGGGGGGGGATTTAACTTATGCAATAAAGCTTTTTGTTACGCTGCAAAAATACAAAATCTCACCAAGTCATTTTTGGTTTAGTTTCCAGCTCAGTCGTCTCAGTTCACTCGAAACAGGACAAAACTGCAAGACATTTTTTCATATTGATTGAACTCAATAATATTGGTTTCTGAAAAAGTATTCTCGCGCCATTAGCAGAAGGTTTCCTTTAAGGCGTTTCCCATGTTCTGCTTTTACATCGATATGAAACTGTGGGCTTAAAACAAGCTCCGACATTGTGCTGAAAAGATACTTATGAGATAGTTTTGTCTTATTTCAAGCGTACTAAGATATTTGCACTAGAAACTGAACCAGAAATGCTTGGTAAGGTTTTGTTATTGCTAACTCAGGGTGTGAGACTTTTCATGTCTTTCTTTCCACACTGACATTGTCATTTTGCCGGTTTTACATCCTGTAAACAACTTTTCACCTGAATCTCTGCGTCTCTTTTAAAGTTGCCAAAGTTCTCAGGATTTTATTTAACAATATCAGGAAAAAAAAGTGTGAAGTGTGAAAAGGTTCGACGGCCGCTGCAAATCAATCCCATGATCAGCAAGCGAATCAAAACCACTTCTGTGGAGCAGAAACAGACTCCAGAGTTGCTCACTACTCCCATCCAGTGGCGGCTGCCATGGTGACGTCCTCCTCCTCCAGAGAGGAGCAGCACCTGCCCCAGATGGCGGCCGCCTTCCAGAGCGAGGAGTCGCTTTCTGATATTTCCATTCGCTGGAAACACCCTGAGCTCCACAAACAAGAAATATGAAACCCCCCTCAGAAAGAAAAGAAAAATAAAAGAAATAAATAAAACACAATAAAACCCGAGAAAAAAAAAAAAAAGTTGATGATTTTCAGCTGACGCAAAAAAAGCAAAACCTCCCAATTAAACCGCTGGACTCGCAGCGGCAGGAGGATCGTTACTCCCTCGTCCAAAAATGATCTCACGACAGTGAGAACAGAGCGGCCGGCGCCAGAAAAACAGGAATAAAAAGCAGCAAGTGTTTGCCATATGAACACAGGAGCTGCTTACTCTGGTGAAGTCAGGCTTCTCCGGTGTTTGTCCAGCTGCCAGTCTCATTAAACAGAAAGTCTGCAGAAAAACTCTTCTCCAAAGATGTCGGACGTCTTTACAGGCCGCTATCCGCGTTGGCTGATGAAGGTTGGGCGACGGTGAAAGAGAAATCGTTAACTGCTCCTTCTTTGTCCTTTTTTTTTTTTTTTTTTTTTTTTTTGTCAATACATTCGTTTGCCGCCACGCAAACGCCGATTGTAACAATTTCCAATCATCAGAACGGAGAGCCTCACAAGCTGAAAATTGGGTGATATATTGGAGATTTTTGCAACACTGGCCCCTTCTGGGTGAGCTTCGAAAAAAAAAATCCCCTAAGAGGATCCTGAAGGCCTGAGGGTTCACACGGAAACACTCGAGTGTGTCAGCGTAGTGCAACGCGTCGTCAGAAGCCCCCGGATCGCTGGAACAGGTGCACATCGGCGGGGCGATAAATCTCGTCGCTCTGCATATGAGCAGCTTTTGGAAAATAAATAGCCTGAGCCATCATAATAAATCCAGTGTTTTAGTGGAAGTTGCTGTTCACACCTTTCCCCCCCCCCCCATCCTTCCCTGCTCCTCCAGGAGATTAATGCAGCTCAGAGTATAATATAGAACATCTGCTCAGCACTAAAGAGGCTGTCATAACATTTCTCAGACGGCCAGCGTGTCATTCCCCCGATCCGATCACTCCGCGAACGACTCAAGAGACGACCTGAGAATACACTCTGCCCTCAGAGGAACCTGCGTGGAGACGAACGTCCGGATGATCCAGATCAACGCCGGAGACGCCTGGAGACGGACAGCGGCACGGTAGACCCCCCCCACTCGCGCCCCCCCCCCCGCCAGATCAGAGAGCGCCTGCTTTCTGACGGAGTGCAGATCGACTTTGACTCATCTCAGTGAATGGAGTTAAAGGAATTACTAGAAAACCACTTTAGGCGGAAAGGGGCTGCCACACTGACATATTTGGTTTGCTTGCCTTCGGGAATATTGCATCACATTTGAAGAATTTTAAGCAGTTCAAGCCTCTCTGGGTAAATGCAAAGAGTCGTGAACGGGAACGTCTAAAGATGGCAGAAACTGCACAATGTTAGCTCAGGATTATGTGCAATCAACTTTCTTGAGCGTTATCTCATGTTCTAATGTTATTTCCTCCTCAAAAACATGTCTGGAGTGTTGATTTGATTCTTTCAAGAAAGACTGAGAACTTCCTTAATCTCCCGTGGCAACCAGTCAGCTGCGCAAAACACCTGGGTGGACTTAGCTCCGCCTTTGAGGCAATGCTCCTCCTCTGAGCTGCAGTTTCCAAGCTTCCACCCTTCTGCCTCACAGGGCTCCCCTAATGACCCTTTCCCCAGTCGGCTCCTGCAGACTAGCCCGCAACAATTAGCAAACAATTAGCTGGTGGAGCTGAGCTAAACTCAACTAAACTCATTATAGGAGCTCGTCCTCAGTGGAACGCTGCTAAAAAAAAAAGCAAAACAAAAAAAAAAACACTGTTAGTAGAGCAGAGCTGTGATGACTTCCTGAAGGTGGAGTTTCAGAGAGAGCACATTTCCAAATAGCCAACTAATCACCTCATCCTCGCGCAAATATTTTATTACTTTTTTTTTTGTTTTGCGTGTCTCCATAAAGCAAATATATTTTTTGTAATTCCGATTTGCGCAATTACACGGTCAACGGAAACTCGGGTTCTGACTGTGGCGACACCCGGCTGCTCGGGGCCTAACGCTGTCATCCAAGTGTGTGTACGGTGGAGAGAGGCCGGGTGGGGAAATCACTTCCACATGGGCTCTAATATAAACACACACTCTGTGTTTTGGGGGGAGTAGCATGCTAATCTCCACAATCCTGACCTCCACTCATTGATTTCCAAAAATAAGAGAGCTCTTTGTGCCTGAACCCAAACTTCAGGGGGCGGGGGGCAGCAGACTGCGAACCCCGCGGCCCTCACTGCCCCACGACTTCATGTCAGCGACTTTGTGGCAATATTTACTTAATGTTCGGATGGCGTTCTAAATATACAGGTGTATTTACCTGCAGTGACGAGGGGGCTTGGGGGGGGGGGCGGCCGGATCAGGTTGTGGAGGCGCTGGCTTGGCGGCGTTGTACACCAGCAGGGAGGTGATTTGTGTGTGTTTGTGTAAGCCTCGGGTTTCAGACCCGGCTCACTGTGTGTCATTTTCATTAGCATGTTGGCGCTCCAGTCCAGGCCGAGGAACTGGAAGGCTAGCTAAAGTTACAGACTTTTTACCTTGTGGTCACCAATAGGTATCCATTTAATGTAATGAAAACTACAGCTGTATGTGGGAAGCCTTTAGACTAGACTGGGCGATAATTTCATGCCATCTTTTCACTTTTTCACCCCCTCCGAGAAGTGATGGTATTTTTTCGATGCACGACATGCTTGAGCAAGTTTTTTTTTTTTTTTTTTTTTTTTTCACAGTGCATCTCAAGTGGCCTCTTCCTCCTCTGTGGCCTCGAAGCTGGAGGATCAGCCAGCTTGCAGGAGATTTATGAACTCCTTGCAGCGCCGTATATTAAACCACCTCCGCCCGGGGCTCTGCAGGGGTGTTGGAGGTGTCAGGAAAAGTGTGAGGAGAGCTCCAGCTGGTCAGTGGCCTGATTGTGAACCCAAAACGAAGTAAAAGGTAAAAAATAAATATATATATATCCAAAACATCCCCAAATGTCTGTTAAAGCTACAGTCTGCAAATTTAATGAGAAATATGTTCGAACTGTCACAGTAGCTGGGTCTCCGCTACGAATGTGCGCAAAGCTTTGTCTATATTGAAAAACACAATTGAATGAGCTTGTTCAGGTCATTAAAAATCATCGTCTGAACGAGTTTAGCGCTCATCAGAGGAGACGTTGGCGACTTCACAGAAGAGTTATGGATTCAACATAAATGAGACGCAGCTGAGAGCTCCGCTGCGGAACAAACCGTCATCCTCTCATGGCTTCCTGTCGTCCTCTGTGTCGTTTTTGCCAGTAGTCACGTCTGGCTGTTAATGTGACTTGTGTCATGTGGAAAACGCCTTTCGATACAACTGCAAAAAAAAAAACTTTTTCCCAAAATTGGTGTGTTTTAACTGAGCAAGTTTGTTTTTTGCAGTTGTATCGAAATTTCAATTCGCGCAATTTTTTCGGTTAATAGAAAGAGACGGAAAATCTGTGAAGAAACTCAAGCCCCTAAAAGCAAAGCAAATGTATGCCACGCCTTGTGTAATGAACTCTTTTTGGACGTTTGGACGTTTTTGATTTCACTTCATATTAGTGAAGCGAAATCATTATTACTAACCAGCAGATCACATGCATAATCGTATCTCTATGTTTGACATTTAATCAGATTAAACTTGTCCTGTTTTAAATTGGTTAGGATTAGCAAAATGCAGGGTTGGATGGTAACTACAGTCACAGTTACTTCAGGGTTTCACACAGTGCATTTTAAGCCTGGCGGGCCGCCAGGCTTTACTTGTTCCCCCACCAGGCTAAGCATTGCTTATTTAGTTAAGTCTTTTTAAAATGTTTGCATTTGTTTAAGACTGCGTAGCAGATCTGCTACTTTTATCTTTCAATAACACGGGATTATCCAGTGATATGTTCAGGTTTCCTGTCAACTTTAAACATTTTTTTAACTCAAAAGCACGACGGGCCGCTGGATGAATGACTGTCACCCAATGACTGTCTGTGGAGTAAACCTACTCTCAATCAAAGTATCGATATAGCCAAATACTTTGACTTTTACCTGAGTAATTTCTTGGATGCTTTTACTCTTACGTAAACAAACACATTCGCTACTTTTATACTTGGGTGCAATCTTTGAGTTTTGTCTAGTCTACCCACCTCTGACACTTTCCTCAAGCTCAAAGTTTGAATAAAATCGCTATGAAGCAAACTGGAATAGCCCAGACGCCGATGAATCGCTCCTTAAGCTTCTAGTAACATTGATGCGCGACATCCAAGTTAAACGAACACGCGCTTAAATTGTCATTGATAGCTTTGTTACAATAAGGCGACAAGAAGCGAAAGCGGAGTTCAAATGGTATTCGGGGTCTTGCGAAACTCTGCGTTCCCCCTGCACTAACACACACTTCCTGTGTTTTTATAGGGAACGTTAATTCAGAGAGAAACACGGATCATTTGTCAAACATTTTCAAGAGAAAAAAAAGGCTAAAGATCACACATGGAGCCTCATTAGCAGTTCTCCACCACTCTTCCTGATGTATTTATGTGTTAAGCCCTGAGGTGTGTGTCGGTGTGTGTGCGTGCATGTGTGTGTGTTCCCATTTACAGTTTCATATCTTCATTCCTTTTTTTTTCCACTTCATATATTTCTCTCCGTGTTATTTGACATGATAATGTGCCATCCTCCGGGGTAACATAACTTTATGCTTTTGACTCCACTTCTAATAATTGTTGCGTTTCTGCCAGGATTCCTGCAGCGTCGTGTTTGGTGAGATGCTTCAGTGTGTAAAATGGGAGCCGTTGTGAGGCACATAGTGTCTCCACCTGGCTGGAAAGCTGTTCGGCAAAACACGGCAGGCGGCGAAACGTTCAAGGATGCGCTTTGGTGTTAAGCAATCCACGCGTTTTCTTTTCAGATGTGGAATTTTAAATTCAGCAGGGTTATATTGTCCATACAGGATGGCGTAATTTGACATTTCAAAAATAAATTTGCTTTGTGAAAACATATGAGTTTTTTGGTAAAAGGAGAGATTTTTGGCGCCAGGATGAGGCGCTATTGAAATTGGTTTATTTTGGAAAAATCGCAATGGAAACACTTTTTCCCGTCCTCTGAGTCACACCATTAACAACAGGATGTTGCCACTGTTGAAAACCACAAATAAGACAGAGACAGGAAGAAAGATGACAATATAATAACACACTGTTTGTGTTCATAACATGAAAAATGTAGAAAAGTTCAAGAAAGTGGACGAGCGGCTCAGATTTGGCTCCTGAAATCAACTCTCAACATGTGAAAAAAAAAAATGTCATAAGTTTTATGAACGGGGAAGAAAAATAGAACGCCTTAAACCTTAACTACTAGGGTCAACAAAGTTCTTAGATTTCATCCAAGTATCTCTGAAAAATTCAAGGCGGCGACAGATGTAGAAACATTTCACACCACAAATTTAATCTCCCTGGAAGACAAAGAGAGATTTAAAATGTCATCTTGCGAGGCCTGTCTGGTCCGTGACGAGCCTCCATGTGGTTTCCTCGTTTCATTTCGAGTGAAACGGCAGAATTTCCGTTTTCATGCGAGCTAAGAAAAGTCCCAAAACTGTGAAATATGGACGAGCGGAGACAACTGGAGGCCTTCTCCTTATTGAACAACAGCAACCAAGAAATTTAAGCCTTCGTGGCGAGAAGGGACCAAAGAGGACGACTGTCTGTCTGTCTGTCTGCTCTCTTTTTTCCTCGTTTCTGTCACTGTCCCTCTGGAATTTTAAGAGCTTCTCTCGGAAACCTCAAACTTCTCTCTGGCGGCATTTTTTTTTGTGTGCGTCTTCTGTCATTTGGCCTCCGTTGGGTTTGTGTTAAGCGCCGTGCCGTCTAATCCGACCCGACAGTTCGCTTCGGGGTCATTAGCCGGCGGAAAGTTGCAGATTAACCCTCATTATGTCGACGTCCCTTTTGATGTTTCTCGACCCTGAATTACGAATCTGTTTGGTCCAATCAGCTCTTACAGTCACCAGGTGGCACCCCAGAAAAACTTACTGCCACAAACTGTTACCCGTACGAGCAAAGCTCACTTCCAAACTGTCACTACCGCTTTTTACCGCCGCGGCCTGAAGTTGTGCTTCGTCGCCGAAATCAAACCCTGATGTTTCGCCTCCACGGTTCTCGTTTTCACTCCCCCGACCTCCCCCTCTGCCCCCGCCACCGACAACCTAATGAAACGCTTCTACGACACCGGGAGCCTGTGGCTTAGCCCACTGTTTGATTTGTGATTTAAAGGAGCACTGATAATCACGGCGCCTCTGTTGTACGTGACCGAATCGATTTGTGTTCACGCGCCGCTGACGCTCGCCAGCGCGTGGGGCTGAACTGTTTTTAATCCGAGGAGGGAGTCTCCGCTTTGGACGGCTGGCGAGTAAATGGAATGAGGAGGAGGAGGAGAGAGAGAGAGAGAGAGAGAGAGAGAGAGAGAGAGAGAGAGAGAAAAAATAGGAGGCCTTTATTGAATCAAGCTGGAAAGTGATGCAGCAGGAGTCCAAACGGAGTCAATTACTGGTAAAAAAAAAAAAAAGAAAGAAAAAAAACAATCTATTTCTGAAGCGGCTGGTGGGGGTCCAAGGTGTTAAGGTCGGACATGGTGAGAAATATAAGATGATGATGATGGTTGGAGAAGATTCGTCTTTGATGAACCAGTGGAGCCCCGGCTGCCAGGGCTGCGCTTATTGGGATTTGGGTTTCCTCTGTGCATCAGACCGGGGTTCTTGTTGCCAATCGTTCCTCCCCTCATACGTTCTCTTGACCCTAAAGTTCACGACAGTCGGCAAAAACAAAACCCACAGTCGACGGTGACCTGCCGATTGAATCAAAAGGGTTGGGGGGGCAGAACACAAATTTGTCTCTTGGCTGAATTCGACCTTGCAACAACAAGCTGGGACACGTCTAAAAAAGAAAAAAACCCCGAACTTGAGAAGTTTGGCTAAAACAAGCCCAGTGTGGCCTTTTAGCGTGGTAATACGTAACAGATAGCAGCGGGGATGTTTAGCATTCTTCTGCAGTGCCTTCTAGAAATGAGAATTTGTGCACATTTGCTGTTATGATATCCGGCCCGTCTGACCCCAAACCTTCGCGGAATCGAGTTTTCCTGCAATTTACACCCGCGAGTTTTTTTTTAGGGAGAACGCCTCCACTGGATTTGCGTTTGGAGGCAGAAATTTCTTCGCAAGAAGCTCGAGTTCGGCCAGATTGGACAGCAGTTGTCGGTATAGGCATCGATCCTGAAGATTTCATTCAATCAAGCAACTTTATTTGCGTAACAAGTTTTGGCAACACCGCAGTTCAGAGTGCTTCACATCTTGAAAACTTAAAAAAAAAAAAACACACACACACACATCATACGGTCAACAGTTGTGGAAACCAATAAGATATTTCATTTAGTACCATCATTAGAATCACCAGTACACATTAAATATGTTGCTCAGTGTTCAGTTTATTAATAGGTGAGCTTTTAATCCGGGTTTAAAGGAATTCTGTGTTCCGGGAGTTTTGCGGTTTTCTGGAAGTTTGTTCCAGATTTGTGGTGCACAGAAGCCAAATGTTGCTTCTCCACGTTTGATGGAGAAGTTAAATGAGAAAATCTGTAGTGCATGCCAATTCTTTTTTTTATGCGATTAATTGATTAATCGTCAAAAAAAAAAAAAAAAAAATTAATAGAAAAATCAATTTGCAAACTAATCATTAGTTTCAACACAAAATGTCCCGTATATTTAAAAAAAAATGTTGCTATTATTATTTCACTTTTATTCGATCAGGAAATTCCCATTGAGTTTAAAAAGTGTTATGGCTTCTTCTTGTTCTTCCAGTATCTTTGATTTTTTTTTTTTTTTTTTTACTTTTTCTGCTCCTGAAAACCAGCCAGTGTTAACATCTGTATCAACCTTTCAAATCTGAAATAACTGCTGACCGACAGCGTGTAGAGTCAGGGCCGCCGCCTCGCGCTGCAGACGCTAATGGCAGGACGCCGTTTAGAGGTCAATGCCGTCCGGCTTCTGCATGTCGGCCTCGATGCGGATCAAACGCAGAGGAACTCGAGTGAGAAGCTTCTGTGACGCTCTGGGAAGAAAAGAAAGAAGAAAAAAAAAAACGTCACCTGAAGCTTCTGGCCGTGTCGTTTTTTTCTACATCACTTTTTTTTCCCCCCTGTACTTTAGGAACCTGTCAGTTTGTTTTAAAGTGCATGAAAGTCGGGCCAGAGGAGCTGCGGACAAGAACACACACACACACACGCACACGCACACAGTCAGGAGCTTCAGGAGACTCTCTGACACCAATTAAGACAAAATATTTGAAAGTTCGTTGTCGAGAAAAACTTTTCTTGCTAGGGTGTAGATCACATAACTGCAGAAAGTGCTGGAAGAAAGCTTTTTTTCAATGCAGTCGTTAAAAAGCTCAGTCGTCGGGCTCCAAAACGATACCTGGGTCTGGATAGGAATATCCATGCCAGCCAGGTTTGAGGATTTCTTCTTACCATTTCAGTTTTCACAACCTGTATTGAACAGTAAAATGGTTAAAGTTCTGCGTATTGTTTTAAAATCGAGCCCTTGATTCTTTTTTTTTTTTTTTTTTTACAATTTTTTCTTTTTTTTTTTTTTTTACGTTGATCTATCAAAAAAAAAAAAAACCTCTCTGCGACTGACGTCTGAAGGAATTTTCTTCACTTGATTTCATTTAGGGTTGCTGGAGTCAAAGGGGGCTCATTTCTGGCGTTATTATTTGTCATTTGTAAAGACGTGTGTCTATACATATTTATATATACAGGGTTTCTTTTGTGTAAAAAAGTCCTGATGGGAGTTTTGTTCTTCATTCATTTTGAATTAAAAATCCCAGTTATTTCCATTCTTTTTAAACGATTATCCAGCTGCAACCAAATGTACAATGATTTGAAGCCAATTTATACATCTTCCCCAGGAGGAGCTAAGGCTAGCACAAGAAAACCTGGTTTCAGTCCCCAAGTGTGTGTCTTGATTTAAAAGAGTAGGTTGATCACACTCAAAAAAAAAGGAGAAAAAAAAACAAAACCCAAAAACACGCATTGCATTTTTTTTTTTTCCTATTACTTTGTGAAAATGATAGCTTCAGCTGACCTATATGCGATGAATTTATTGGGCAAATATATCTTAACCTAATGGCTGTTGGTAACTGGAGACCAGGTTTTTGGTCACTGAGTGTGACGTAGCCCTGAAGTGTGATTTATGCCTCAAAAGGTTTAATTGGCAGCATTTCCTGTGTCTGTGGCCCGTCGGCAGATTTCTGACATATCTGAAAACCATGGGAGATGCGAACTCGGCTCTTGCACCAGGCTGCCTGGTCTCAGACCATTTATCTCTGTCTGGAGACGCCACCGAATGAAAGGCAGACCCGCTTCTGTGGGCGGCCATATTTCTCCCCTGGAAATATCAGTTTTCATACCTTCAGCAGAACAACGGACTGAACGAAACAATCAAAGACATTCCGGAGGTTTGGACATGGTTGTAACTCAAGACAGTTTAGGAAAAACTCACACAGTTTGGAGCAAATTGTTGTTCTTTTTAAGAACAATTTGCTTGATATATTTGAATATATGCAAGGCCCCTGTATGCAATAGGAGACCTTAATGATTTTTACGGGTAGTTAAAAACAGCCTCATTTATTGATGTCAGTAGCAAAAGCAGCGACTTAAGTCTCTAGTTTTTAGACGAGGCAGGTTTATAAATGCACCCAACCCTTTTGAAAGTGTTAGATTTTGTTCAACTTTGTGTTGATCTACCACTTAAAGCTTTTTTTTAGCTTTACGTCATGTTACAATGTCATTCCCTCATCAAAATCAAAACCGGAGTGTTGCTCTGGTTCTTTTACGCACGTTTGAGAAATCCTTTAATCTTTCGCAGCAACCATTCAGTTGTGAAAAACGCCTGAGTGGCTCGAGCAACGTCTTCCAGCTGCAGTTTCCAAGTTTTCGCCCACTCAGCTCCTTCAGACTAGCCAGCAGCAATTAGCAAACACCTGGTGGAACTGAGCATCTGCTGATCTCATTATAGAAGCTGCTGCTCAGCAAGACGCTGGTAGAAACTTGTTAGAGGGGTAATAGAGGAACCATGTGGCGTCGACTTCATGGAGGCGGAGTTTCTTAAAGGGACAGAGGCCCAATTTCAAAATTCAAAATTACAAAGTCAAATTTCTTTGATGTCTTGGTTGACATGTACAGCGTTTTTCCAACAACTGATGGTAACATAAGTACTTGATTGAGTTATAAAATGCTACCGCTTGCCTGGAAAAGACAAAGTTTAAAAGTCTCATGGAATCAATAGAAGTTTGTAAACGTAACATGAACGAATTCGTCAGAGTTACGGGGGTGTGAATACTTTTACAAGGCACCGTAAATTTTATTTTCAATGCTTTGCTGTTCCTTCAGCATTGTGAACAAAGCAGGCAAGCACAAGCCCTTGCTTCAGGATACTCCTTTTTTTTTTTTTTTTTTTTTTTTTGGTAAATTATGGGTTTGTAAGTCATACTGTTTTTGTTTTCTGTGTTTGTAATTTACCAAAACGAACTAAAGCTGAACTGGATTGTGGTTCTTGTCCGGCTTCCGAGCGTGGAAAGCACGCACGAAGCTTGACAAACTCCGCTTAACGAGGGTCCCGTTGTGAAACACAAATATTTGTGTTGTAAGCAGCGGTATACCATCAGCATGGATACGATTCAGAAAAGGGCCGCTGCTTCTTTTCCACGTTGTTCAGTTTCATGGGATTGATTGCTCTTTAGAAACCCATTCATAATAAAGAGAAACTTCCACTCGAGCGAGGCTCCCGTAAACTCCGTCGGTGACTAATTCATTGTCAGCTATCCGTTTCCCCGGCCCTAATCCGAATTATTCACAGCTTTGTCACTGCCATGTTATGCAAACGCGCAGCACATGTCTGCTCCATAAATCTTCGCGCCGTCTCTGGCGGAGGAGGGAGTTATTTGGACATGGCAGGAAAAACAAGCGAAGCCTCTCAGCCGCCGAGGCGCTACTGAGTTGATTTGCACCCGAAAAGAGGGGAACGTCATGGATGTGTCCTCTCCAGAGGGTGACGTTGGTTTCCCCGAGGAGGAGAGGAGACGGTCTGAGTGGGGCGTGAAGAATCGACCCCCAGACTCAGCTGGAGCACCGGCCCGCCGCCCCCCCATTTTGTGAACACACAACCTGCTGTTAGAGCCGAGACAGTCGTATCAAGACCGGTTCCCTCCAAGGTGACCCAGAAAGCTGTCTGGTTCTGAGGAACAGGTTGTGTTTTGTTGCGGTTCAGACGTACAATCTCAACTCTTAGTGAGAGCTCTTTTGCTTTCTGCCACTTGGTTTGCTTATAATGCTCTGCACACACAATTGATAGAAATGGGTGGATCGTTGTTGTTTTTAAAGGAACAGTGTCATGGATTTTCCAGCCGTTTTACCTCCAGTTGTTATGAAAATGTCGGATATATCGAATATGACTTTAAAGAAGTTTGACTTCATAGCTTGATGCCTTGAAGTTGGGTCTCTGTCTCCTTAAGAAGCCCCTGTTCTTTCTGCAACTCCGCCTTCCGGAAGTCATAGCCACATCACTTCTTTATCAACCTTTTAATAACGATTTGACCAGCGTTTCACTGAGAAGTCGCTCCCATAACGAGCTCAGCAGAAGTGCAGTCCCTCAAGGGGTTTGCTAATTGAGTCAGGCTAGTCTGAAGGAGCTGCGCCGAAAAGGCGGTGCGTTTTGCCACAGGAGATTAAAGAATTTCTCAAACATACGTGAAAGAATGAAAACATATTTTGGGTGAGGGAAAGACATTATAATATGATGGAAAACTCAAAAAAGTTGGTTTCACATAATGCTGCCTGTTAAGTACATTTTTTGTTCTTACAATTTGCTTCTAAACTACAAATAGTCCTAAAATCTTAGTTGTGCATACAAAGAACAATAAACAGCTGTTTTTTTTCTGCAAGAACGCACCGAGGTTGTATTTCGCAGCGTTTGGACAAATGTGAATTTTTCTCAGTACGGATGATCCCACTTCCTTGTGAATTTCAAAACTCGCATAAGGGATAAAATTGCCTGTTAGAAAAGTGTAAATGTCCAAAGACGCAGCGTTTTAACGGCTCTTTAAAGTGAAGTCCCTTCAAAGAGCCGTAAGTCCCATCATCAAACAAGGTACAAGTTGGGCACCTGCAAGTGCATGACTTGCACAGTATATTTGCGTCATTATTTAGCTCCATAGAAAGAAACTGCTTCAGTTTACAGAACTTCCTGTGCAATCTCAATGTTTTTAGCATCTTATTCCGTAAGAGATTTCCCTGAAGTCGACCCAATTTACCCAGCAGCCTTGGGAAATGTCCCATGTGTCGAGTCACAAGCTGATAACCGTTTTACTGAAGCGGATTAGATTTATTATTTACCCAGGGAAGCTGGCAGCAACATTTCTGAGGTTTTTTATTTTTAAATTTTCATTAGAAAGTAGGACATATCTTTTTGTTCTGCAACATTCATTCGGTTTTCCACTGTAATTAGGCATTGATTGTCAAATGAGCCACCAAATAACTCAATTCCGTTGACATTTTCTGGCTTCTGGGAGATGAAATTGAGTGGACTGCTGTAGTGCAGAAAAGTCGGCCCTTTTCATAACTTGCACAGGAAACCAAACTGAAACAACAAACTCAATAGATGTCGGCTGTTCAAAATACCAAAACTCTCTCTGCACACCGACAACGCGCCCACGCCGCTGTCGAAGTTTTTGGCTGGAACGTTGGCGCATCTGTGGAAGTGGGACTTTTTCTCAGCGGGTCGCGATAAGGCCGGACAACAGCGATATAAAAGGAGCAGAGCAGGATTTTTATCCTCTGTTACATTGACAGCATGCTGCGGTCTTTGGTCAGCGTCCTGCTGCAGGCAGCGTTTGGTGAGTTTTTCTTTATTTATTCCCTCGCTTTAAAATTCAGTTGTCAGGTAATATTTACCTGATATCAGACTTTATTTGCAGATTGATTTGCTCTGATGCTTTCCACAGTTTTTGGGTGCGGCTCACCTGCAGTGAAGCCAGACACCGGCAGGGTGGTGAATGGAGTGGATGCTCGTCCCCATAGCTGGCCTTGGCAGGTAAATCATGCGGCGCCTCAAAAAAGCATTCACACCCAGGGTCGATGTGTTCAAAAAATCGACCCTGCAAAAAAACAAATAATTATTTGAGATGGACTAAAGCAAAGGGTGCAAATGGGCCTACATGTCAACATGAAATTGAAGGATAATAATACTTGGTTACCATATTAAGTAAAAAAAAAAAAAAGTGCAGTGTGAAATAAACTCTTCATGCTTCAGCATGTTGGACGTCGTAATGCTAATGACTTTGAGAGCAGTTCAGAAACGGTCACTTCCTGTTTCAATACAACTGTAGGCCAATGCGCCGAGCGAAACCCGTAAACACATGGATGAGTGAGTTGGTGCAGAAGAACCCCGACGCGACAGGACACCTTCAGAGTGAGTCAGAGCTGAGACTGGCCCCGACCTCCTCATCCAACATCAGCGTCTGACCTCACAAATGTGAAAGAATGACAAAGTGGTGTTTTTACTTACTAGTTGCCAATTTTTCATTGCAAAGTCAGATGAGTTCAGTCAGACTCAAGTCTTTTGTAGACTCTAGCAGGTTTTCATCCAGGATTCTCCTGCATTTAGCTACATCCACCTGCCCATCAAGGTTGAGTGCCCCCTACAGAGACTTTGCCAAACTGCAAACAGGATTCTGTAGAGGCCAGACTTAGTTGTAAAGAGTTTTATTTAGTCGTATCAGAATAAAGGGGTGAAATCCAAATATATTCCACACTTTTCTGAATTGAATTTGTAAAGCATTTTGAAAACTCTGTGTGCTTTCCTGAACGCTTCACCGTTCCGTGCTAAGTGACGATGGTGCGACATGCGACTATAAAGTGACTACTTTGGCTGAAAGTAGTCACTTTAGCAGCCCCTCTCTACTTAAGTGAAGTACTTTTGCCTGTTCTGTTCATGCACCATGAGCGTTGCTTTGTCTGCGCTTGCCGGAACATAAAACAAGGCGTCGCTTTCACAGATCTCCCTGCAAGTGCAACACGGCTCCCGCTTCCATCACACGTGTGGAGGAACGCTGGTCGCTCCTCGCTGGGTGCTGACTGCCGGACACTGCATCTGGTGACCCCACCACTCACAGCACCGTCAGCACAATGTCACATGATAATGCCAGACGCTTAAAGTGAAATGGTGCCGCCACATATCGGCGAGCAATGAGCGTGTTCTCTCTTGTGAAGGCCCGGAGATGTGTACCGCGTGGCTTTAGGGGAGCATGACATGAGCCTGCAGGAGGGCACCGAGCAGATCAGAGACATCCTGCGCATCGTTGTCCATCCCGAGTGGGACATCGACCACGTGGCCAACGGGTGGGTGAAGCAGAGAGTCCGACCGCCTGAAACAGATTAACGAATCCATCAACGAGATGACGCAGATACGATCAAATGAAAATGAAGAGATTGATGCAGTTGATCTAAAAAGCATCACATAATGCATATTAACTGTGCTACGTATTTTGACCTAGACGCCTCTCTCAGGCAGAGGGCTACGTTTGACGGTTAACAGTGCTGAGCCTGTGGCAGACTCAGCAAGGAGAGTGGGGAGAGTTTCACTTTAACAAACACTTCGTTTAGAGCGAACACCTCAATATACAAAGCATATAGGCCTCAGCTCCTCTGCCGCTTGTCTTCTTGCTGCCCCTTTCCTGACAGATTACTGTCAAATAAAGACCACTGGTGACGAAGCAATCCTTAAAAACAGGCGTAAAAAAAAAAACCCAAAACAAAAAACACCACAGTCAAGGACGTTTGGAAAAAGCCAGGGTAGTACATAAAACATGGTGCAACGTTAAATTATCCTTCCACCAAAGCACAAACAGTTTATAGTTAACATTTCTGAATTCCTTTGAGACAAAATGACTTTTTTAAACCCTGCTGGGTATGAAAACCTAGAAAACTGAGAATCAATTCGGTTTGTGGCAATAAACGTTTTCTTGACATTTTTTTTGAAAACGCGCATTTCGACACTTCAAGCCAAACAGAGTCAAACGTGACGCCTGGGGGTGATGAATCTGATCACCGTTTCTAATCGACCGACGGCACTAAAAGACAAGAAACAAACGCGTCAGAGCGCTTGCCTTCCTGTTGAGACCAACGCTTCATGTGACAATGCTTCTCTCTCAGCAATGACCTCGCCCTGCTGAAGCTGGATAAGAGCCCCATTATGAACGACAGCGTCGGCGTGGCTTGTCTTCCTCAGGCGGGAGAGATCCTGGCCCACGGGACCCAATGCTTCATCTCCGGCTGGGGGAACCTTTACAGTAAAGTCCCCGCTTCTCCTCTCTCACACTGTTTGTCCCCTGGACTGGACTATTTTGAACGTACTGTTTGATTTGTGTAACTCCAGTCAACAAGTCCCAATGATTGAACCCGCTGACGTTGAGGAGGAAGCAGTTCCAGTTATGATCAGCATTTTCAAACCAAAATTATTCAAATGTCCTGGAGTTTGTGGGAGGAGCTTAAGATTGAAAGCGTTTCTCCCAAACTCAAATTCTGCAAGCTCAGCAACAAAGTCAAATGTTCAAAATGCAATCGAAATATGCAAGAAGCTGCTCAGCAATTACAGAGCAGCCATCCTCCACCAGTCCCTCACTCTGCTCCTTCAGACTAGTCAGCAGCAATTAGCAAACACCTGGTGGAACTGAGCATCTGCAGAGCTGCTTCCCAGTGAAATGCTCCTTAAAATGTTGGTCGAGGCTTAATGGAGAAACTTGGTTGTGATGATTTAGTGCCATCACAACAAAAGGTTTTTCCACTGTTAGGTTTTTCCGTAATAACTCCACCTTTATCAGCCGAACGCTGAATGTGTTTACCTGTCAACGTTGTTCGGTCTTCTCTGTGAATCATCAGCCCACGGCCCCATGCCTGACATACTGCAGCAGGCCTCGCTGCCCGTGGTGGAGCACAGCGTCTGCAGCCGCAGCGACTGGTGGGGCCACACGGTGAAGACCACCATGGTGTGCGCAGGAGGTGATGTCGTTTCTGCGTGCAACGTGAGTAAACGCCTCGGCAGAATCCACCCGTTTGAGCTCCAGCAGCTACATCCGGGCTCCGCTTGAGGCTCCGTGCTGTGTTTGTGTCACAGGGGGACTCTGGGGGCCCTCTGAACTGCCTGGGTCAGGACGGCAGGTGGTACATTCAGGGCGTGACCAGCTTCGTGTCTTCGGCCGTGTGCAACGAAGTGCAGAAACCCACCGTCTTCACGCGCACCTCTGCCTTCACCGAGTGGCTCAACGAGGTAAAATCAGCACGCGGCCGCTTGGTCCATCTGTCTGTAGGGATTAAAAAAAAAAAAAAAAGAATTAAAAAGTTCTGCAGCCGGTATCAGTAATTAGCCAGACACGTTTACCTGTTGTTTCTGCAGGTGATCCAGAATTACTGAGGGTCTTCAGGAGGCCAACCAAAACAAATACGTTGAAGGAATTTGTAGGCGAGCCTGAAAGACGTAGCAAAAGCTTCTGAAATCCCCAATAAAAATAAAATAAAACTGATTGAACTCTACTGACGTGTTCAGTATGCTCACCCGTCATCTGCAACGACCTTTCCCTGGCGTCACAAAGCTTAACGCCGCAGTTTTAAGCCAAACCCTCTCCTGAAACGTCCAGAGCAGGTGAACGCAGCTTCCCAGCCTGCTCTGCCTCTCCACACCCCGTGACTCCCTGCTGTGTGACAGAACAAGAGACGGACGACCGACTGACCGCCGGCGCGGTGGTAGGAGGACTCATGAGTCGGGAGAGTCGATCCGTCACTGCCAAGGTCAAGCAAATGTCTGGGCAGGTGAGCTCACTATCTGATGCCTTCAGGTAGGAAAAAAGAAAAAGAAGCTGCAGAGCCTCTTCTCAGGCCAGATAAATCTCTTACCTTGATGGAGAGACGAGCTGATTTTGCAATATGAGCTTATAGATTGAGACAAAAACAATGTATATTTTAAGGTATTACGAATAACAAACTTGGTAAGATTGAGGGGACGCTCTTTTCAAACAATAATCAGACACAAGTATTGAAGTACTTTGAGGTCAGCGGAGGCTAAAATAACTGCAGTGTCTTTCTGGAGCCGTATTCAAAATCTACAGAACTCAGTCGCAGTTTGTCTCGTCCTTGCCTCTGGCTCCGGTGTATTTGATTCAGATTTCATTTGAGACGACGGGGCATCAGTGTACACGGAAATAAAAGTTTAAAAAAAAAAAAAAAAATTGTGGGGCCTGAATCAGAACCCTGCGGAACCACCCCGTGCTACGATTACAGCCGCAGGTTTTCCGGCGACCGTCCCTCGCGGGTTTTCGTGTCAGGAGTCTGTACGTTTTGCACGTTCTTCTCTGCTGGAGAGCCTATGAGATTGTCGAGTTCTGAAATCTCGCTGCAAATGTTCAGCTGAGTTTAGGTCTGGACTTTGACTGGGCCATTAAGTGTGCTTTGAGCGACGCTGTTCGATTGCATCTCTGGATGAAACTCCTGGAAATCAAATCAGACAGAGAAAGCTTTGTGTGCAGATCTCTGAGTCCTCTTGCTGAAAGCCATGACCTCACTTCCTCCATTTTTTTCGGATGCACGGGGGAGTCCTTTGACTGCAGCCGCTTCCTGTCTTCTCCTTTACATTCAGGCTAGAATCTTCACCATCACCCTAATCTGTGGCTTCCTGCACAGATTCTGTATTAGAACAAAGTCAGGACTCAAGATGGGACACGATTGAAGGTCCGTCGCATTTTTGTCGCGTGTCTAGAGGTCAGAAGGCCTTAAAGCCTTTTGCTGAGCTGCGGTCGGCCGTCATGTGCAGCCGCAGATCCTCACTGCACTGGCTTTGCTTCAGCCGTTACTCGTCACCACAAACCGACTGCGGGGCGCTTCCCGTTAATCACCTGCTAAGTCGATGGAAACAGCTGCTCCCAGTTAATCGGTGTGGTGGTGAGGATACAGGAAGGACGATTTGGAATGTTGTAGAACCTTGGGTTTTCCCATGAACTCGAACCAGTCTGGAACGGGAAATTCCAGACTCTGATATGGAATATCTGTCAGGTTTTTTTTGCATAGATCGTCGGTTCATTGCAGTATCACATTTTTACATACTTTAAATATGCTTTGCAGTTAAGTTAAATTAAAAGATGACTTTTAATTTAAATCTGCCAGGGGTATGAATATTTCTGGACGTCGCCGTGTGTGTCAGGCTTAGCTTCAAATGAAGCTGCTGAACTGACTTTTTTTTTTTTTTTTTTTTTTTTTTTTGCATGTACTTCTGTCTCCATCTGCTGGTAGGTGATGGGACTACAGAGAAGAAGACGCTGAACAAACACACTGCAATAAGTGTGTGTTTTTGGAAAATATCACACACACAGGATGAGTTTTTTCTGTGTGTGTTCGCTTCTGCTGGTTGTGCGGAGGAGCCAGAATGCAAACGCAGGCCGTGAAGTGAAATGTTCCAGCGTCTGTTTAAAACTAATGAATGTTTACACAGTTTTGGGGGTGTTTTTTCCCCTGCAGTGCAGTTGCACAATCTTTGTGCATCTTAATCAAAAAAAATCTTTTATGCGAGCCACAAACAGGAGCCTTAAAGTAGCAGAAATACTGGACTGGTTATGTTTTTCACCAGCTGAACTCTTAATGAAACACTTGGTCGCGCTTAATGTAAATTCCCACCGTCAGCCAGGATCACAGGGCTGCGGCTGAGACGCGGCGCAGGAATGAAGCTTCGACAGGAAGATTTCAGCAGCTTTCTGCCCTCTAAATGTGCACAGACGCCTTAACACGGCTTGGATCTTCTCACATCTGGTCACATTAGCCACAAGCTTTAATTTACCATAGTAGGATTTTGCTATTTTACTTATTTTTCTTTTTTTTTTTTTTTTTTTGCCAACAGTAAATCTAAAAATAGGGCGTGCATTTAGTCTGATATACAAAATACAATCCAAAGAAACCGAACTATCGTCAGAGGTACAAATTCAGAGTGGAACACAGTTACTCCGGATAAACGCGCTCTCTGACCTTTGTAAAATTATATTTTACAAAACGACAGACAAAGCTGTAAATATAACATACATGTGCGTCACAATAGTGTATTAGATTTATTGGTTTTTTAGTAATATGATCATTTATTCAGGCGTGTGAAGGTGTGTTTTGTAGGAACCATTTTTTTCTAGGACGTTTTGGATCAAAACAATTTCAAGATGTTTCAGAAATTAGTTCTTTCATTGGGTGCAAATGGAGCTCACGATTTTCACAGTCAAGTTAGCTTTGCTAGTGAAGGTTGAGCGCGAGTTTATCAGAGGGCCTCATCAGTGGGAGGCAGAAAACCTGATTCGCCATGGCAACGGGAGGAAGAGGAAGCTTCAGAGTGCGCATGTTACTTTCTCCTTAATGACAGCATGAGGAAAAAAATATCAAAACATCCATCCGTCCATTATCTGTTCACCCTTATCCATAGTGGGGTCGGGAGTTGCTGGTGCCTATCTCCAGCTGCGTTCCAGCTGGAGATAGGGGTTAATGTGAAGCGCAGCACAAATAATTTGTCCAACTTGTGTCATGTGAGCGGTGACACAAGGAGACGTGGGTGTGGAAAATGGACGTGACGGTTCGAATAGGGAACATTGGTTAGCCTTCAGCGTCTCACAGTGAAATATGTTGTGCCAACATTTCAAAAGTGTGGCACAGGTGGGAAAATCAACTGTCGGTTTCTGAGCTTTAAGCAAGAAAGTCATTGCTGAAACAAACCACAAGAGGTCCTGTTTGCAGTTTGAAAACCAGGCCTGATGGGGAGACAGCAAACATGAGGGATGAAGAGATCAAAACTCAACATCATTTATTGCTCTGATAAATCAAATCAAAGCATGGTTACAATGGCCCAGTCAAAGTATAGGCAAAAAAAATCAAAAATGATCATCTGGGATTGAGTCTGGTGTTTGCAGACACTTTCCATTCGATCAGACTGAGTTTGAGCTGTTTTTTTTTTTTTTTTTTTGGAAAGAAGGTACAAAGTATTATCTCAGAAAAAAAAAAAACACAGCTGTCGGAGCAGGGCTGGAAAATAAATCAATAACAATATATATCGTGGTAGAAACATGATCAGTCTGCACAGATAAAATGTCTGATTCAATATTCAAAAATTCTGCTGAGTTCCGGTCTAGAACTGCACAGCATTCTGGGGGATATAGGCAGAGTAAAGACTTTAGCCGCTCAAACTCTGAAGGAAAGCTAATTAAAGCTGAGTGGCATCAACGAACTCAGTTTGTCTTTGGTCACCTAGCAACAACCTGTTGGGTAAGCAGTAGCGATTTCATATTTCACCACCATGCCTCATAACTGCTTGAAAATAAAAAATAATAACTGGACAACAAGAAAGATCACAACACCGATGTGGCAGAGTTTTATACATTTAATTAAAAAAACCCTCAATCAATAATTACACTGCGATGCAGTTGAGTCATTTTGTCCGGCCTTACATCAGCACTTGGAAAACCGTGCATCGAAACTTCACAGCTGGGCTCCATTTTGTGAAACCCTGATTAAAAATACAAGGAAGTTTATCTTTTTTACATGAAATGAATGTGAAAAATCGACTTTTCTGAAAGCGGGCTGCTTCTCGAATGCTCTGTTTGAGTCCACAGCATCTGAATTCGAGCTGAGTCCATCTGAGAGCAGCACAACAGAGCTCTGTTCTCTCCGATAAACGACTGTCGAACTTCTGAGTTGGCTCTTCTGGGCCACACGTGTCCAAATATCACCCCTAAAAGAAGATAAAAGCGGCAGAAACCCACCGACCTCCTCCCCGCCGTCTCTGGTCATTTCTGTGTCAGCCTGATTGGAACCTCGATAGTTGTTGACTCTCCGCCACCCGCAGAGATTCAGCCAGTTTAGTCGAGCTCCACCAGTCAGGGTTTTATGGTTTTACTGCGCGGCCCACGCACGGCGTGTGTAGCACTGTATAGAAAGCCGATTGACCCTTCGTGGACTGTGCCAGCATGGCAACGCGGCAAAACAGCTCGGCCTCCCCTGCAGGCAATCATTGACTTATATTCGATAACTGCGGGAAAATAAAACAAGGAACAGAAAATGTCCAGAACTCGTTTGGAGCCGTGTGGGGGAATGGACGCGTGATTACGTGGGTGGGGAGGCAGCGAAGGCGGCATTCCAAAGGTCAAAGGTAAGACTCCACCGATCCTCTCCCATCATATGCGGGTCTTCTCGAAGTCACATGGAGAAAAGCGCTGCCTCCATTCTAATGGGTTAGTCAATAAATAACCGAGGTAATTGTAAAATGTTGCCTCTTTTTCAGATTGGTCTTTATGTTCAATTGGTTGGCGACACACGGGGCTGTCGGTCATCCTCCCGCCATGTTGCTGCGAAGGCTGCGAAAAGGTCAGGGCTGGATGGCGGAGGGGGGGAAAAAAAAAAAAAAAAAAAAAAGCTTTGCAGAGAATCAAAAGGCCCCAGTACGAGGCGGCTCTACCGTTCGATACTGCACAGAAGCTGCTGCTCTGGGAATCGGTACATACGGGCAGTTATCAGAGAGATAAATAGAGATATTTAATCAATGTTCAGCCAGAGATTGAGTGCTCCACCTTGCGGGTATCTCCTTTATCTGTGCAGCTAATAAAGTCGCTTGGAATTGGGCCCCATAAAAATCCAGCAAAAGTGATAAAGTTTTAAACCACAACAGAACGCATTTGTTGATCTTTGTAAACAATTATACAATTAAAATGATATAATTGTGACATAATTGTGAACATTTTTCACTTTTTGTTACATTACAGCCGCAGAACTTCACATATATATATATATATATATATATATATATATATATATATATATATATATATAAAATCTAATACTTGCATCTGTAGAAGTCACACGGAAAGACCTCGTGCTACGGCAACGCATAATAAAGACAAAGAAAACTTCACTCTCAAAGTTCTTCATAATTATTAATCTGAAAAGTGTGGCTTGTATTTATTTCTCCCCTTCCGAAAGAAGATCCAACGCACCCAATTTCCTGTTTAATTCAAAACGACATAAAAGTGTCATCACGAACTTTCGCGGTAATATTGCGATAAAAAGTATCAATTACATCTTTTTTTTTCGGTAACGGTGCGACCGTGACTGTGCGTCACAGTAATTGTAGTCCCATAAAACACAAATACTGCTCTTGAAAAACGTTCCCATTTGTATCGTGCCTAATCGCATTTCCACACTTGTTGACACTTCTGCTGAACAGAGTACAAATAGTGAAAACACCGATCCGCGCAGTACATGCAGTTTTGCAGAGGGGATCTCTAAACATTTTATTGTGATTTATTGTGATTTACTGTGACAACAATAAGTCAAAATTCTTATCGTGACAAGAGATGCATCACTTTAAACGATCGTCGATAAAATAAATGCCCAGCTCTAATTCAGTATCAGTTTTACGACATCAGAGGACATTAGCAGACAAACGGCGTCATCAACGCCAAGAGGCACAGCAGGCGGGTCAGACAGAAAGAGACGTTGGATGGACAGCAACATCCCAGGCTGGAAACATCTCACAGAAAACTGTCCAATCCATCACATGAATATAAAGATGCCCACATGTTTGGGTCGTGGTCCCACACATGTGAAGCGCCAAGCTGGTGATTTAGATATTATGTCAAGATTATTAGCAAGATGGTTTACATTTGACACTTTCTGAAAAACATAGTGGAGTTTAATGCTCATGCTATTTTATTTGCCTTAATGCATTGTCACGTAGTCACTGGGAAATTATTAGCACAGAAACTATTATTATTCTTATTGACACGCAATGCGATCACCTTTAGATATGCGTGTGAAACATCTTTTAATTCAACAAGTAAAGTGTTTATAGTTGGCATCCGAAACCAGAAATATTCTGCCAAATAATATTCAGTGAGCACTGCTATATGTAATTCTTACACTGCCTTTTTGAATGTTTGTTTTTTCATGTTTGTTTTTGGTGCCAGGAAGATCATTACTATTTAACAATTGAGGTATTTTGAGCGAACCTCAATAACATCCACTAACATATGAACTGCTTCTAATCTGCTTCACAGGTCTTGACTTGTAATTTCCAAGGAAGTCTGGGATTTAAAACTTAAATCGATGAATTTGTTTTTATATTTTTTATGCCTAACATTGTCTGCTGCAGTAAACATTTATCCTGTTTGCTCCGTCACACACCCAAGCAACAGTAATTTCTTTTTTTTTTTTTCTTTTTTTTTTTTTGTGCAAACAGCCAAAGATGAGTGAGATTTTCATAAAACCGTCGCTCTGGCCGCATGTTGAATGCTGTGAATTGCTCTGCCAGAAACCTCTGCCCGAGTCTCCGGCCTTGTGCAGCGCCTCTAACAGGATTGCGTTTAGCTCGGCCCGTTATGCGCTGAACTCCGAGCAGCTCAGCCGCGCGGCTCCGGGGTGAAAGGAAGCAAAATACACATATTAGAATTACACACTCATTTTTTTGCTGCCAATGTGACGCGAGGTCTAAATAAATAATCCCCAGTGAAGTTTGAGGCTGTGGGTGGAGGGAGTGAGGGGAGGGGGAGTGAGAAAAAGTTCAGGGAGTTTGGACAATGTTATTACCTACAGGAGCTAAACGCAGCGTTAGAAAACAAACAAGGAGACGTATTTTTAGTCGATGTGTCATGTCTCTACTTCACCTGCTTCTCAGAACACAACTCATGACTTTTTTATTTTTTTCCTTGTAGAAGTCTTGTAATCATCCTCGTGCGTCGCTGCATAGTTCCTCTTCTTTGGTCTATCAACATCATGGGAGGGTAAATGAGGAGATTTTTATGATTACGTAATAGGTTTTATGAGATCATACAACCTGATTTGATTTTCTTTTTTTTTTTTTATTTGTTTGTTGCAGTTTCATAACGTCTAACCCATACCATGTTTCTTCCAGACTCTGCCTCCAGTTGCAGAATGCACTCATCTGATTGGTAGTTTAGGGCAGCATGGTGTAATCATTGATTTCTGGTCGTGAGCTATTGTTTTGAAGCTAAGATGGGGGGGAAAAAAAAAAAAAAAAAAAAAAAGCAAAACAAAAACAATCACATACTGTATTTAAGCCCCAAATCTAGCCAGATTAGTTTATTTTGGAGTTGCATTCAGGCACGTCTGGAGTCGCCTGACTCATGTTTGCAGCTCTCGCACCGTAGAGGAATTATTTTTTATTGAAAACTAATGCCACATATGTGAAGCCTGGCGTTTTTGCAAAACAAACCAGTTGCGTGGAAGATCCAATTATGATGCAGTAGCAGCGTTACTGCACGATAATAACCCCAGCATTCATGTATCATTGGAGAACGATTTTCTGTCCATTCAATACATATATTTACATGTTCATTTTTATTTACCTTATGTCAGATGTTCAGAGGTTTCTTTTTTTCTCCCCCCCTTCAACTCTGTGAACTCGTTTTATTGACGCCACATTAAATTTATCACGATTATTTTACAGCATTTTGGGAGTAGCTGAAACACGACCAGGGTTTAATCATTCACTTTTATACACGGCGTTTATTTCAGATGTAAAACGATATGTTGTTGCAGTCCCATCAGTGCAGTATCTCACTATGAGTATAAGACAAATTCAGGGAGCTATAAACATATGTGTGTGTGCGTGTGCGTGTGTGTGTGTGCTCTGAAACAGTGCAATGAAAAAAGTAGTTTTAAACTCACTGACTTCTTCTGTATTTGATGTTTTGTCGCGCTTAAAGTTTGAAATTACACACAAAAAACAGTCTGATTATGTATCTGATTCAGATTTCAGACTTTGACTATGCCCCTCAAATCTTTCCCATTTTTTTTGTTGTTGTTGTTTTTTTGGGGGTTTTTTGCCTTTAGTCATTTTGCTGTTGTCTTCCTTTAAAAACCCAAGTGGAATTAGACTTTAGGTCACAAACTGATAGACATTCTCCTTTCTGTGTGCTCCCATTAATTTTTCTAAGATATTCACTGAACGGTTACACAACATAAACAAAAGGTAAATATCTTCTATTTAAAGACTGAAATTCAGCTGGAGAAACATGTTGATGACAGACGTCATAAGGCTAAAAATAAAATAAAACGATGGAAGAAGAAAAGGGGCAAAGAAGTCAATTTAACTTCAAAACCACAAGCACTGAGTTATAAAAAAAAAAAACTCTTTTCAGAAACTTACTAAATACAATCAAGCTTTTCTTTCAGTGTTATATAAAAAAAAAAAAAAAAAAAAAAAAAAAAAAAGGAAAATTAAGTCGTATACTGAAATTGTTCCGCCAGTTTTGGCAAGAGAATCACATTGTGATGTTAGTTTTATGCCAGATGTGATGGGAAGAATAAAATTTTTATCTGCATAATACTACCCAGAAGCCTTAGGGATCATTAATATGTTATTTTTTTATTTGTTTTTATTTAGCTAATGTGAAACATTTTCTGCGTTCTGCCAGGTCAGCACTGTTTTATTGCACTCGGACTCGCCCACGGATGCAAATTTTTGACCGGTTTCCAGAATGAGTTGTTGATAAGATGTTCCGTCAGTCTCAAATTTATTTATATGGCCCTTTTGAAAACAGGCTAAAAGAAGCTGCGCCAAAGAGCTGCGCAAAAAAACGGACAACATAGAATGATTTGATGAAAATAAAAAAAAAAAAAAAAACAGAAAAAAACAGAATAGCTCAATTCATGCTAGCTTAATTTTCGTAGAAGGAAGGTTCGCCACCGTTCCACGTTTGCCATATTCACCACGCTGCGGCTCTTGCACTTTTATTGTGATTATTGCACCAGCCTTTCTACGATCAGCTGGGGAACCAGCTGATCATGAGGAGAGAAAAGCCAAACAGTTTCAGCCTCAGAACGAACACCTGCCTGCTCAGGCCGTGGCGTTAAAATATGACGTTAAAATACTGGAGTCAAGTTCATCTCCGACGTTCGCTGATTCAGAGGCAGCGTCTCTGCTTGAGGAACCCGTAACTTCAGGATTCCTTCTGCAGAATTTCAAATAAGCCGGGGGCAAGGCCTGTTTCTCTGCCAGAATTCAGTCACTGAATACACAGAGGCGGTAAACGGATTGTTTACTTTGGATCCAGATTTAAATATCTCCTTTCGGCAAGAAAAAAAAAAAGTTTCCTACAGATAAAGGGGCGGCTTCCTTTAGGGCAGAGTTTTTTATTAAAAACCGTGACGTTACACATTTGTACAAAGTTCTCCTCTTCCCGTTAGAATTGAAAGGTTGTTGCAGTGCATTCTGGGATTAATATTCGAGTCAGGTTCATTTGTGTAGCACATTTCAGCAACCAACAGTCAGGCTTGATTTAAAGGAGCTCAGGGTTTCAGCAGTTTGGCAGTTTTCCGGAAGCTCGCACCAGATTTGCGGCCTCCGTGTTTGGTTCCGGTTCTGATGCAGGACCACGGGCCCCGGGGGGTCCGAAAGGCCGATGCAGCAGCAGAACTTTGACGTATTGCGGCGTCGAGCCCTTCAGCGACTTATAAACCACCAACATTATTTTAAAATTTATTCTCTGAGCCACAGGAAGCTTAGTGTGACAAGGTTTTCTCACGCTGACCGACTTATTAACAGTATTTCTCATCTGTTCTTTTGTTTTCTCCAAATTGACATGTTGCTTTTGAGATCATTAAGCCAGCTTCATGTTTTGTTTTGTTTTGTTTTTTTTAGAAAGCTTCAGCTCCACCGCTGTCTTCATTCTCAGCCATCCAAAGCGAGCGGTTAATTATACATCTCATCTAACAGGGAGGCGGGTTACACTTTCACACAGAGCCACACTGGTTTGGGAAGCTTTTTATGCTCAACAAATAAAACCGTCATCTTAAAAAATAAATAAATAAATAACAAATAATAATCATATGAAATCAGGTTTGTTTTTTTTTTTGTCTTCTTCTTCTTGTTGCTGTTATTTGTGGATGACTTATAAGTGTGACGGTGAAACAAAAACCGAGGAAGTCTTCAAGGCAGCATCTTTAACACGCTTGTTTAGAAGTAACAAATGCGCAACGAGAAGCAATTGTTCTATGTCACCTTTCTCTCAGCTTTAAGAGTTGAAAATAGTTCCTTTCCCAGCAACCAGAGGGCAGCTTCCTGTATGACGCCACCTGAGGCTCCGGGCTGAGCATGTGGAAGTGCTCCGTGTCTGCGTCTGCAGCCTTATTGAGAGGCAGTGAGGTCTTCCACCGAGGTCAAAGGAAGCTCTTCGCGCCGGTGAGTAACTATTATTAATCAGATTATTGGCTCCGTTTATCAGCCAGGCCGCGTTCAGTGTGTGTGTGTGTGTGTGTGTGGGTGTGTTTGCGTGTGTGTGTGTGTGTGTGTACCGCTGCTCCTGCTGCTGCTGCTGTTGCTTGTACTCTGGCCCAAGGTGCGCGACCTTTGAACCGAGCGCGGAGGGAGGGGAGGAAGGGAGGAAGAGCGCGCGCAGCAGCAGCAGCAGCAGCTGTGCTCTATAAAAGCGGCGCGGCGCGTGGGAGCAGAGCGTCAGGTAACCCAGGTGAACACGGCGGCTCCAGACGCACGGGCTCTCATCTGCAGGTGAGGAAGACGCCGGGAGGAAACGGGCTGGAGACGGTTAGAGGGGGAAACGTCCTTATTTCTTTGACTCTGATGATGATTGTGATTTTTTTTTTTTTTTTAATCAAACATTAAGAGCCTTTTTGTGTCTCATACTCCTGAAACTGTCACGCTTTTTTTTAAAACTGATCATAACTGAATCGTTCAAAGTTCAGGTTACTGATTTAAAATGGGTCTCATTTTACACATTTATATATATAAATTTTATTATTATTATTTATTTATTAATTTTTTTTTTGCCAATTAATTGTAGTTAAACGTAATTAACCATTAAGGAAACTCTAACACTTTGTGACAAGCAATTTCCGTCATCCCTGTTAGTGACATATTTCAGTAGAAATTGTGATTTCTTTCCATGACAGATTTTTTTTTTTTTTTTTATGTGAACAGATTTTCTTTTTTTCTTTAAAAAAAAAAAAAAAAAAACTATTTGAAAGAGTTGACTTTATTCAGACAATGGGCTGAGATGAGCACCGGCCCTTTTCCGATGGCACCCAGACGCCATGGGAGACTTTAGTACGAAGGTCATTTCACAGATATCAGGTTTACGCTCAAATCTTCCCCGTTTGTAACGGAAACCAGTCAAAACCTGAATCAGAAAATCAAACCTCAACGATCAACAGAACGATTGGAAAAGCGGCACTGGAACATTTTCACCCCACTTATAACTTTACATTTAGATTTTTCCAGGTGAAAACGTTTAATAACGGACGCCTGCCCAACGGTGATGGTTCATGTGACATCATTAAAAACAGCATGAAAAACAACTCGCGAAAACGACAAAATGGCCTCGTCTGGAGTTTTTTCTGTGTTTCACAGAACAGCCACTGCCAGCTCGGCAGGTCTCCGTGTCGCTCTGTAGCGTCGCCTTAACTATCGGTGTCACGCCCAAAACCCCTAAAAGTCACACCGGGTCCGCTTTGTGTTTCCTTTAAATCCATCCATCCGACTTCATTCTTTCAACTTCTCGTCATTTCTCCAACAGTCATGGCACCGAGACCACAAGAGGGGAACGACTCGTCCTCCACCATGAGTAGGCGCTTTTTTTTTTTTGTTTTGTCTTGTTTTGTTTTGGATACTTCTAAAGTCTCTCAAGCTGTCATTGACACCTGCGTTTTGCGATCTTTCATTAGGTGACAGGTCTAAGGGTAAAGATAAGGAAATGCCACCACCTTACGCCACCTTGGACCTGGAGAACGAGGAGCCTCCTGAGGACGATCCCTGGGATCTCCCAGAACTCAAAGACACCGGGATCAAGTGGTCAGGTGAGGCACCTGGCCATTCTTATCCCAATCCCTTCTTTCTAAAAGCTGACTCTGACTCAGCGTTTTTTCTTTCCTGCCGCACAGAGCTGGATACACGAGGGAAGATAATGAGAGTGCTGACTGCCATTGTGAAGCTGATTCTGCTGCTCGGATTACTCTACCTGTTTATTTGCTCGCTGGATGTTCTCAGCTCTGCTTTCCAGCTAGTCGGAGGTGAAAACCAAATTAGTGCCGTGGGTCACTGTGACTCACTGTTCCGTCTTTGCACATTTATGCTCTGAATTAGACAATAGGGTGCTTTCGTGGCGTGTAGCCTATTGAACCTTGAGGTCTGTGTATGTACAGGCAAAGCAGCTGGTGACATCTTCCAGGACAGCGCCGTGTTATCCAACCCTGTGGCTGGGCTGGTGATCGGGGTGTTAGTCACAGTGCTGGTGCAAAGCTCCAGCACCTCCTCGTCTATTGTGGTCAGCATGGTGTCTTCTGGACGTAAGTAAGACTCTTTCCGGACAAGGACCGTCACTATGAGGGTCTCACTGAATGATCGTTTTGAGCTAAAATACCTTTTCCAAAAAGTACTCCTAAGGTTTTTATTTCCTTATTGAATGTGATATTAGTATTTTTGGATCAGCCGAGCTCCGAAAGAGTCTGTTCGAAAGTCTATGGAGAGTTACAGATTTGGATGCGAATACGGCTTTCCGACCTGAAAGACCCGAAGCTCAACATCAGCATGGAAGCATGCTAACAGTCTATGCGAAAAAAAACACAATAATCAATAATGTAATAACTTGCGTGATCGTTAAAAAGTTATTGTCAGTGGTTCAAAAACGGACAAATTAGCACATGATTGATTGCGCAGTACCTTGAGACTTGAAAACTCAAGACACGTTTTTCTAATTCTTGACTTATGCCAACGGTAAATGCAATCATGACAGCAGGATTATTGAGACCCATCGATTGTCGCTTCTGCTTTTGCTCAGTGCTGGACGTCAAATCCGCAGTACCGATCATCATGGGGGCCAACATCGGCACATCGGTCACCAACACCATCGTGGCTGTGATGCAAGCTGGAGACCGAAATGAGTTCCGCAGGTAAACAGGAAGCAGGAAGGAATAGAATACAAAGGGCGACCTCCAGCAAAGTGTTTTAACGCATTGTTTTCTTTGCTTTCAGGGCGTTCGCTGGCGCCACCGTCCACGACTTCTTCAACTGGCTGTCTGTGCTCGTCTTTCTGCCGTTGGAAGCAGCAACAGGCGTCCTCTTCAGACTCACCGACCTCCTGATCAAGTCCTTCAACATTGAGACGGGAGAGGATGCGCCCGAGTTGCTGAAGGTCATCACGGACCCCCTCACCAGCTCCATCATCCAGGTGACAAAATGAGTCGAGGTGGGAGGGTTGGGATTGACTGTTCAAGATTCAGGCAAATGAAACACTTCCTTGTCCCCTCAGCTGGACAAATCGGTGATCAATGAAATCGCAACTGGCTCTGCCGCTGCTAGGAACAAGAGTCTGGTTAAAAGATGGTGCAAGACAGAGAGCAACTTGGTAAGAAATCAGCAATTGCTGCAGCACATGAAGAAAAATCAGTGGCAAAAAATGGAGTCTTGGAAGGATGAGAGAGTCTATTATCCTTCCTCTAAATCACTGATATTGTCCTTCCCAATCTGTGACCACAGTGATTCCATTGTGTGAGGTCATGTTCTTTAAAAGGAATTAATGTTGTTTGCTGTAACAGAAAGATGATTGTCTGCTGCTGGTTGCTTACTGTGTCCCCTCCCTGTTTTGGACATGTCTCAGACTTTCTGGAATGCCACCGTGGACAGCTGCCCTGCAGGTTACGTCTGCTGGACGGAGGGAAACTTGACCTGGACTGAGAAGAACCAGACATTGACCAGCTACCTTGAGAAATGTAATGCTTCCCTGAATGTTATTCTTCCCTTCTTTTTGGTGGGGGTGGTTGAGGGGCTACAACAAAGCAGTCAGGACAACCTGATCCACTGAAGCTCAGTGAAACGTAAGCGGGTCATTTGGCCAAAAAAAAAGGCTCCTCTGACGTCTGGACAATGCCAACCTTTGAGACGCTGCAGTGCCTCAGTTTATGGCCGGGCTTCAGTATCTATCTTAATGAATAAGTCTTTTCATACAGCCTTTCTCCAGCTCAAGTCCATTACGTGGATCACTTACTCCAAGTATTCTGCGAGAGCTTAAAGCAAGTCACTTGTTTGGCTTTGTGTGCTTCGTTCTTGCCGCATTCTTTTGCGCAAGACGCACTTCTAGTTGTCTCAAAAGCTTGAAACGTCTCAGAGAGTTACCAGTGAGGTCGCTCATTGTCAATGTTGACACTTATTTGCAGGCAAGCACATCTTCGTCTACGTTGACTTGCCGGACCTCGCCATCGGCCTGATTCTGCTGGCGCTCTCTCTGCTCGTCCTCTGCACCTGCCTCATCCTCATCGTCAAGCTGCTCAACTCTATGCTCAAAGGACAGGTGGCTGTGGTCATCAAGAAAGTGCTCAACACAGGTACACACGTTGAGCACCACACGTTCACATGCTTTGTGGAAGGCCTGTTTGATAGTCAGCACACCTGCGTCGTCGTGGTGATGCTTGATGAGCAGCACAGGTACAGTCCTCCTGTTGCTCCTGGCCGGACTCCCGGTCCAACAGTACTGGAGCGTCGCTCAGAGAGCCCAGGCACACGTTCTGTTTTGCCAAAGTACTTTTGTGTTTTGTGGTAGCCATCGTGCTCTACCAGCTCATTTGATCCAGACTCGTTGTTCCGTTCCAGACTTTCCCTTCCCCTTTGGTTGGGTTACTGGCTACATTGCAATTTTGGTGGGAGCCGGGATGACCTTCATTGTTCAGAGCAGCTCCGTCTTCACATCGGCTATAACGCCTCTCGTCGGTAAGTCGCCTCGGATCCACTTAAAAATTTTTGGGGTTTAATTTGACAGCCAAACTTAAATCCTGCCTGTCTTCCTTTGCCAGGTATCGGCGTCATTTCCCTTGAGAGAGCTTACCCGCTGACGCTGGGGTCAAACATCGGCACAACAACGACCGCCATACTGGCCGCAATGGCTAGCACTGGAGATAAGCTAGCCAACTCTCTGCAGGTGTGTTGGTGCGCCAACAACCGTGATGTCATGTTGGTTTGTGGTTGATTTTATTTGGACTGGCAAGGCAAATTACCAGAGTGATCAGTGATCGCATCTAAAAATAGGAGCCAATGAAGTAATGTGGATAAAGAGTGTTTGATCGTAGGGTATTTATTATTTCGAGAAATGATCACAAAATTGAGAGTGAAATGCCTGCGTGAAAGCCATCAAAATATTGCAGCAAAAGTAACGGCGTTTCTGCCCATCTATTCTGGATAGCCTCTTTAAAACAACTGAGGGTAACATGGTTGCTTGACTGCTTCAGAATGGCACCATGTGGCTGGAAAACGCACAATACTGCCCCTCTAGTCAGCTTCTCACGCTTATTTTGTGCTTAATAAGGCTTATTTGTTGACATGTGTGTGTTCTCTTGCCTAGATTGCACTTTGCCACTTCTTCTTCAACATCATGGGTATCCTCCTGTGGTATCCAATCCCCTTCATGCGGGTGCCCATCAGATTAGCCAGAGGCCTGGGGAACAGAACCGCCAAGTACCGCTGGTTTGCAGCTCTCTACCTCTTCCTGTGCTTCTTGGTCTTCCCCCTGACCGTGTTTGGACTGTCCATAGCCGGCTGGCAGGTCCTGGTCGGCGTCGGCGTGCCCATCGTGGCCCTCGCCGTATTCGTGATTGTCATCAACGTGATGCAGTCGCGGTGCCCCCGCTTCTTACCCAAGTTCCTCCGCAACTGGGACTTCCTGCCCCGGCCCCTGCACTCCATGGCGCCGTGGGACAAAGTGGTGACGAGCTCCATGTTCTTCTGCGGCAAACACTGCTGCTGCTGCTGCAAGTGCAGCAGCTGCTGCCGAAAGGACGAAGAGGCGGAGAAGATCTCCAGGGCCAGCAGGAAGAGCCTGGCGACGTACGACAACCCCGCCATGTCCCGAGACGAAGAAAAGACGTGCGAGAGAACGACGCAGTTCTGATGTCATCGGGGGGGGGTGGGGGCGGGGCCGATACTTAGTGCAACTGTATTCTTGCGACACATTTCGTAATTGTTCATTCCTTCTCAGGTTGTGGTAAGGTGTTGATTATCTCGTGACAAACTGCAATATACGCTGCCTGTCGCCATGGAGACTACGGACAAAACTGTCACACATGCTCTCATCGGGCCCGCCGTGTCGGGACGTCTGATGTTTATTTAACGTTTCCAAAATCAATGTACATACTGCCTGTCTTCTATAAGTTGATATATATGTGAATACAAGCCTTGTTTTTTTTTTTTTTTTTTTTTTTTTTTTTTTTTTATTATTTGAAATCAGTTTCACATCTGAGCATTTTGGATTCCAATGTAGCATTTTAAATTTATTATTATTTGCCCATGCTAGCACTCAGTATTTAAAACTGTGTAATATTTGTACATTTAAAAAAAAAAAAAAGGCTATTTTTAAAGTACCACTTTGTCGTCTTTTGAATGTGATTTGTCTGTTATGTTTGTATATTACAGCCGGCGATAATTTTTTTGACATATTTAGCCAACTGGAGGCTCAGACTGAGCTGCTCCAGCAGGGTTCACACGACTGATGAGGTTCTCGCGCTGCAAGAGAACAGAGTCGTTTCTGTACTGTGCTCTGATTTCTGCTGCAAATATCTTAGTAGACTTGAAATGAGACAAAACCAACTCGCCAGTAACTTTTAAGCAAGATTTAGGAGTTTGCTTAGATGAACAAGTGCCACTTCCAGCAATTATTCCACTTAACATAAGACGTTTCTCCCACGTTATATGTGAAATAATCTGCTCATGAAACAAATCCTTTTTCATCAATATTAAGGACTTTTTTTTTTTTTTTGTCTACTTAAAACAAGCTCCTGTATCTCTTGCTGAAGTTAATTGTTAGTTTTGCCTTATTTCAAGTGCGCTAAGGTATTTGAGCGAGAAACTAAAGCAAAACTACTCGGGAAGTCTTGGTGTTTTATCAGTGTAGCGTTGCTGTGCTGAACCAAGGACCCCAGCGATGAACGCATTCCTGTGTTTGCAACATTCCTGTGCTCACTGATGTAACAACAGGTTTGCAGAGAGATGAATGTTATTCTGAAACCACTTAATTGCAATGCAGGCAAAGCAACAAAAACATGCAGCTGATTAGGTAGAATTTGCCCTTATACTACACTAGAGGCCATTTTTACACGTAGAGAGGTCATGAAAATAGATATAGGCATGATTCGGGTTTAGATAAGACAAAGGTTATCAAGTTCTTAAAGTGGTAGGACAGATTGTTTTAAAGCTGGGCTTCGGTTGGGAGGCAATAAAAAAATGCTCCTCTGTTGGCATATTATATTTTTGTGCACACTTATTAGATATTTCAGAGGCTAAAATATAGATAAAGTTGGGGGAAAGCTAAAAGTCCGTCTATGCTTTGCTGAAGCAACCGTAACCTTTCACCCCACTTAGGGAAGTTTGGTCAAAGTGGCACAGGAGCAAATGAACCATTAGCCAAATTATAACAAATCCCCCGAAGGCTACGTCAGTCATTTCTGTCCACACAAATGGTTGGAAATGCTTTGTTCAAATTATTAATGCACAGAGGATATATTGAATGCTGTTTATTTTGGTTCCAAATGAAATATTTGTCACCAATTTCAGTTTTACAACAACAACAAACAAACAAAAAAAAAAAAAAAGTTGGAAATCAGCCTGATCTCTTTACATGTACGAAAATAAAATGCAGCAAAAGTCATGTCACACATTACATATGGACTGCTTGTGGTATTGTGATGGAAGCCCACTTTTTTGACTTTTTGATTTAAAAAAAAAAAAAAAAAAGCAGAATTGGCCCTTTAAACACAGTTCGAGTGAGCACTGTGACCCGAGGCCCATAATAAACGCTCTACCACCCACACTGCCACACCTGCGCACCTTCTCCTCAGGTATTTCGAGGTGAAAGAGATTTGCTGGACTCGGCGAACATTGCATCCAGTCTGAAATCGCACTCTGTTCTGTTCACGTGATCGCAACGCGGTCGTAATTCATCTCTGGCCGTCGGTTTCAGTGCAGTGGAAAACCTCAGGTACAGGGGGAGAAGGAGCCGAGTGGCCCCGGTGTGTTGGCTGTGCCACAGGAGCCATGTGTCAGATCGTAAACATGGAACGGTTCATGCTCACATGGCCCATAAACCCAGGCTAAACAACTGTCGATTTGTCACTTTTATTGGTTAACAGGGGTCTTTTAATAAGTGTGTAAAATGAAAAGTAAAAAAATAAAAATAAAAAAAATAAGCAGCAGGTGAGTTATGAACTCAGTCGGTCTCGGTCCTTATCAGGGTTAAACTCAGTGGTTCTGTGAAGGACTTTTATTATCTGCAGAATTCAACCATAAAACCTACTGGATCATGTAAAAAAAAAAACAAAACAAAACAAAAGCGGCTGGAACGACTCAGAGGGTAATATCAGCTGGCAGAACGAATACAACGCAGAATAGGTGGAAAAATGTCAAGTGTAAATATTCGGCAGGACTTTATCAGCTCTCAAAAGCCACTATCAGGTCCAGCGTTGGTGAATCGCGTGTTGGATTTTCAGGTGCCCTCCAGTTTCACCTCAGAAATGACCAGAGCATTTGGCTACAGGGGAGAGGACCAACAGAACCAAACGGATCAGCTGATGGAAAAAAATTTAAAAAAATAATAATAAATTATAGTTTGTCGGATGTGCAGCCCTTCAAATGTTTCACGGCCTTTTAAGTGAGCCGTATCGCGCAATAAACTGAATTACGAACGCTCAAGGTCACTGGCGCTATCAGCTCATTAAAACTTGGCAGCATAACTGCTCAACTGGGGATCATAAAGCGCTTTTAACTCCATAACCACTACAGATCACTGTTTTTGTTTTATTTTATTATTGTTATTATGTATATTTTGTTCTCGTTTTCTCCACTTCTGGTTGCATTTGTTTGATAACTGGGTTCAGTTCTGCACACAGTTTTGACTTGTTTCATGATGTCATCAAACCTGTGCCGAAGCGATTCTTTTTTTTTTACTTTAGAAATTAGTGCGCCCGATGGAAACAAGTACATTTCCATCATTTTACTTGTTAAATTTGGGTAATAAACTTCATGCAAAAGCAGCATTGTGCTGTTTAAAGATCTTTCAATGAGATGTTTGAGTTGTTGGGGGGGTTTTTTTCCCATCTGTCTGAAATATTGAGCACCGTTGCAGTGAACTGAATTAAAATATTGCTGCGCACTGCAGCTCAGCTGGCTGACATCAAGCTCCGATATCTGTCTCTTGCCTACAAAAAAGACAAATTCACCTGTTTTCAGGTATGTGAAGTGACAAAAAAGTGGACCTTTTGACTAGTTAGAGCAAATTCTCTTTAGATTCTCAGGAGAAGCGAAGCGTAAAAGATGATGCTGTTCGACAAACCAGCATCTGAGTTCAGAGGATTTTTAAACGTTTTCTCTTAAGATTTCTGATCAAAATAACCATAAATGAATGCCGTAGATAATATTATATCTCCAACAACTGATAGGTCTTATTGCCAGCTGCTGGGTGAAATATTAACCGTCGGCACCTTGTGTAAACCCAGGCCGCAGTGATTTCCAAATCCTTTTTCAGACGACGTCTTCCTGTTCAGGTGCAAAACCGTATTGTGTTTTCGCAAATATTCACTCGTTTTGGAATGTGGTGCCTGCAACACGTCCCAAAAAACAAATAAGCGAATGAAATCGCTCTGTTCTCGGTGTGTGGCCACCATAAGGCTGTTAACTCATGTTTGAACGTTAATTTTAACCATGTAACAGTGAGATTTCTGTTTCCCATCAAAAACAGATCAACTGTTTTGTGCAGATGACCCCTTTCTTCTGTTCAACGAACCATACTTGTCATTTCTAAAAACAGAAAACTGTGTCCTTTTACTGTACAAGTAAAAAAAAAAAAAAAAAAAAAAAAAAATGGTCACAATAAATTTCCCACAACAGCAGCTTCGGGTTGCGCACATTTGCAGTCTTTTTCTTTTCATTATGATGACATTCTGGACTCCCGGAGAAGCTGCGCTGCCGCCGTGGCACCGCTCGCTCCATCGGTAATGAACGGCGCTGGCCAGAGCGTCCAGATGGACGATAAACGTGGGCTCCCATAAACCGATGCGTGATGGGACAAATAAAGTTGTTTTACGTAAACAGGTGCTGTGGAACAGGTGAAAAATTAAAATCTGTGCGGAACAGATCAGGCTTGAGACTCTGGCAAATGGCAAAGAGCAAAATTCTTTATTTCTCTGTCGTTTGCAAACGGGGAACACACGGCAACCACAGCACAACAGCTGCGCCGGCAATGAGTTCTGACATGGAGCTGCAAGCTCTCACCATATACTGGACTCTCTATACAATGTGGCTCAGAGTCAATTCCAGTTGAACAGGTTTGCTGCCCAGTCATGTCGCCACAGGATGGACAGGATGCGACCTCTTCCTTACCGAAAGTTCAGTTAATTATTTAGTTGACAAACATCTTCTTGGTCAAAATATGGGGTTTTCCAAAAATTAGGATGCTAAGGGAACAATTTTCCATACCACAAACATTGTAAGACTTTGTACGTTGTCTCAGCTTCTAACATTCAATGGAGACCTTAGGGCTTATTCCATCTGACTGTTTTTACCTTAACTTTCTGTTGTTATCTGTTAACAAACACTGGCGCCTTCTTTTAGTCGCTGACAGCCTGCTGGAACTTTTACAAGGAGAGGTCAACAGGAAACCTATCCAACTGATTCTTCAGAGACTCCTTGACCTACATGTTTTAACTGACTGAACAATGCTAATGTCAAATGACTAAAATTATTCAAATAAAATTTAAAAGAAATAACACAATTTTCAATTCACAGTGCCATAAAGCAAAGGCAGGAGGACCCGGGGAGCACGCGACCCTGAGGTCGGACGACGCGCTAATCAGCCTGCTGCAGCAGCCTGCTGCAGCAGCAGCAGCCCCTCGTTTGGCTGTAAAACCAGTTTTCGCCAGTGCAACTTGGTACTTCAGTAAACTCACGACAGAGCTTTAATTCGGCACTAAATTGTGAAGTCAGCTGCTCTTCGCCGAGCCGGTTAGCGTGGACCTGACATCAGGTGGCAAATAATTTCTCCCCTCTCTCGTTTTGGGAGGGAGGTAGTGTTTGTTGCAACATGCAGGGAGAAGCACAGTAAGTGCTCGCTGAGTCATAAAAGCTGTCACGTTGCGTCACTCCTACTCCTCTTTTTCCTGCTGAGAAATGCAAAAATATGTCACACGTATGACAGAATGACGACTTTTGGAGGGGAAATCGTCAAATCACTCCCTGGTTGTGTTATCTGTTTTATCTGAAACCTTTCCGCATAACAAGATATTCACAGAGCGTCCTCTTTGTCTTGCTTGTGTGTGATGTTGAAGAAGAAGAAGAAGAAATGGTTCCTGTGGTCCAGAGGGAAATGTCTCATCGCAGCAGGGGCGGCCCCAGAATGGGGCCCAGTGGGTGGCACATCAACAGGGAATTCAAATTCAATTCAGATTTAAATTCCGAAACGCTTCATTGTCGCATATTAATTCCAAGTTCTCCAATGCAAAGTGGAAATATGGAAGAAGCTCCTCAACGTTCAACCAATGACGATTATAATATTCTGTTGATTATTATAAAGATCGTGACTTTTGGCATTCCTTTTGTTTAGAAAAGCTAACTAAAGCGGATACATTTCAGTTCAATTAAAATTGATTCTGCTTTTCAATTGTTTCATTTAAATTTAGTTTTTCTACAATAATACATTTTGTGGGTCTGATACCAATTAAATACAGAGCCAGTTTTGCAGATACTGACGCTTTTGATTTATATTTGATGTCTTTTAGGTGTTTGGTAGTTTTTACTTCATTTATTTATTTTATCTTTTTATTTATTTATATATTTTGTTCAAACCAAGGACAGAATTTGGACAAAGTTTATAGGCGTCAACAAAATACCTTAAAGGTCCACCATTACGCCAAATTCACTTTTTCGTATGTTTCTGCGCCTCCGTTTGTGTATCTCCTGCTTGCCCAACAGCAAAATAATGAAAATCAATACACAAATTAGAAAATGCTCCTCTGGCGTCTGCAAAGCGATCTGCTTCAAAAACATCTGAATCGATGCTAGGTGACAAAATAGATGCGTCACTATTTTGTCACCTAGCAACTCCAAGAAGCCTAATCCAGCCCCTCACCTGGCAACCCAATTTGAGCTCCTCCCACTTCATTGTAAGTTACTGCTGCTGGAAAAGTTTTTTTTTCTTTTTTTTCATCAGATTCAATTCGGTCATTCAGTTTCTCCCAGTCATGGCGAAGAGACATGGCGCATGTCTTTGTTTTCCAATATATTGCGATATTGCGATACATTGCGATATCGCTATGTCCCTGCGATATTGCCAAAGAAAGTTGTAGTTTGCACAAAACAGTTTAAGGAGTTTCAAGAGAAACTATTTTACGAAAATAAGCTAAAGTTTCGAGAGGGAATCTAAAGCTAAAGCACTAATTTTACCACGCTGGTATTGATCTGATAATGATACCGACTTGGTGCCAATATTATCGATATTTCTGGATCGATATGCCCACTTCTAGTATCTACGCAGGTTGTTTTTGCTTCTGCTGCAGTTTTCATGAAGACAGACAGAGATCTGATTTATTTCTGTGGTTCAAACTCAACTAAAGCTTTTAGATTTGCATTGTAAATCCACTTACAATCCACCTGAAGCAGAAGGATGATAAATGTAAAAAAAACAAAAAAAACAAAAAAAAAAAGAAAACAACCAAAAATGAACTAATTTCTTGATTGCTTTTAATATGACTCTGATAAAACAAGCTCATTTCTTTTGGCTCAGAGTTATTCCACGCCTGAGTCTCGCTCACCTCGCCCTGCTGGGAGGTCAGCGGACGAGTCGATGTTCACTTCCACAGAGTGATGAATGTAGCACAAGGGAGGGCGGATTCATCCTGAATAACTCCTTTATTCGTGCTTGCGCTTCAGTGGTGACAGCTCAGACTGAGCAACCCAGGCGTCCAGCAGCACCGGTGTGACCTCTGCCCCCCGGGGTACCGGCTCCCTCTCCCTGAGGAGCAGAAGTCGCTTTCTAGCCGATGACCTGAGTCGTCTCATGTAGCTTTTCCACACGCACAGAAAAATGCCCTGATGCAGCCTGTGTGGGCGCAGCACACGAGCACAGAACATTTTATTCGTTATGTTGGCCGGTGACACATTTGTGGAAAGCGCCGCTCTGACCTCGAGTCAGGCTGGGAGTTGTATCATTTCGCGAAGAAAATGTCTTGTTCGGCCGCAGAACACCTGATAACGTTCCCTACTGAAACCAGAGCGCTCGCTCGCTCGACCAGTAGCTGCGTTAGAGCGCGGACTTGTTAACAGCTTCCTATGTGTGGCGGCTTGGAGACGCGCCTCCCGCTCTTCTCAGAAACACTTTGGCATCAAAAGAATTCCTCAGGAAAGAATGTTTCCAGAAACAAACCCGTCTTCAGGCGGCTAATTAATACCACTGGACAAAAATCCCTTCACAGTGATTAGATAGCAGCTTGTCTATTCTGGGAGTGCGTTTTCATCTGAATTGCCTTTTATCATGTCATTATCAGCCGTGAGTATTCTTCCCAGGTGTTTCCAAAGTCCAGCTGAGGTTGGACAATCTTCTTTGGAACCGGTCTCCCTGCAGGAGTGGTATAACGAGACGGCGATTAAACGATATACGGAGCACTTGCCGGGAAAATTCCTCCCTCTGAACCTTTTCGCAAGTTGTTAAAGGGACTTTATGATGTAAAATTGAGGGGTTTTTGTAGCTTTATGTCATGTTATAACGGTATTCCCTCAACAAAAACGTACGCGGGAGTGTTGCTTTGGTCCTTTCACGCATGTTTGAGAAATCCTTTAATCAAACGCCTGGTTGGATTTAGCCCCGCCTTTGAGACAAAGCTCCTCCTCCCTGCAGCTAACGCTTTGGCGCTTCCAGCTCACAGAGCAACCCTCCACACAACTCTCCCACCTCTGCTCCTTCAGACTAGCCAGCGGCAATTAGCAAACTATCCGGTGGAATAGAGGAGGCATGTTGTGGTGACTTCCTGTTTCAGAAAGAGCAGGAGTTTCTTAAAGAGGCAGAGAACCAATTTCACGGCCTTGAATTGCAAAGTCAAATCTATTTTGAGTCATATTTGATATATACAGCATTTTTATAACTGAAGTTGACGTACTTACTTAATTGTGCTATAAACATTGTGCTATTTCTCAATTTCCCTTCTTTTCTTCCCTATTCATTTTTCTTTCTTTTTTTGCAAATAATAATCTTAAAATGTGGCGTCCAATCCTGTTCAGCTCACTACAATCCCTTTTGCTGCGACGGCAGCCGCAGGCCACCGTACGTCCACGGAGAAACAAACAACAACAAAACAGCTAACGTCAAGTTTCTGAAATGGTTTCCCCAAAAACCTCACTTAGGTTCTATGGTAATTTTATTCATTGCACTTTCCAGCCTGACGTGTGCAAGGCAGAACAAAAAAAAAAAAAAAAACAAAAAAAAAAAAAAAAAAACCCAAAAACTTAAATGAACAAGAGAACAAGGTCAAACATAGGAGCAAAATTAAAGCAGAAGCAAAAAAGAATCTGCGTGATTTAGGCACGAGGTGTTATGAGACGCGGATTCAGATGTTACTCTGGTTCTATATATATTTATGAGTCTGGGTGCGTCATTTTTGATTCTGTGTGGATCAGAAACCTCCCACAATAAATTCAAACTGAATGTTATTTTTGGACTCCAGTGCAGTTTTCTGTTACACATCAGTCCCCACGTGGGAAAAGAGACATTCAGGAAGTGAAGAATCACTTTGACAAACTAAACTCTTGGAGAGAGAAGCGCATAAAAACTGTTAAGATTCGAAAAATTGGCCAAAACTGACAAAATAAGAAATAAAAGCATAAATATATATTTAGTTCTTCCTTGTCCTCACACGAGTTTCCATCAAGAAATGTATTATGGGAATATATTTTCCTTTTCATTTCCCCTAAACATGCGTTTTTGCCAATAAAAGTTGATGTTTTGTTTCGTCTCTTCCTTATACAAGCCCTTCCTTCCTCCTCCAGATTTGAGTATCCAGACATTGTTTAATAGAAATAAATAAAAAATGAAACCGTAAGTGGATCACCCGTTTTCAAGCTGTGACAAGGAAGAGTCGTAATGACTCTATTTAGCTCAAAATAATTTAGGGTTTTAATTGAATTAATTTATTTTTTTTTCACCCTCTTAACCGTCTTATTTGTTTGTGTCTCTTCTGCTGCCACAGAGGCAGAACTCATGACTGTGTCTGTAGTCCTTGTTTCATAACAAAAGAGGAAATTTTTTTTGTTGTTGCTTTTTTTGTCTTTTGGCTGCACGGCTGACCTCACATCTTAGTCAAACTAAGCAAAACACGGTCAGGTGACTCACGCTTTTAAGACAATGGAGCCACAACGTTTGATCAATTTAAATTACACCCAGTCAGTTTCAGGTGAAGCTGCTCAACACTGAGCTGTTTACACGGCGCAGCTCCCAATTTAGCTAATGACAGCTGCCAGCTACAGACTGCACATCATCACATCCTAGACGCTCAGGCGTGTAAATAACTGTTAGGAGAAGTGACACGCTCCGTCCCTTGTGCCGGCTGCCAGGCACAACAACAAAATTACAGAGTGTTTCCCGTCGCATTTTGTTTTACTGACACAGGGGATTAACGGATGTGGTTTTGTTTTATCATCCCTGGCAAAAACACCAAGTCTTACCAAGTGGTTTTGCAGGCTGTTTCTGCTGCAAACATCTTGGTACGCTTGAAGTAAGACAAAAAACAAAAAAAACCCAGCTGACAAGAAGCTTTCCAGGAAGATACAGGAGCTTGTTTTGACACATTAATACCATAATAGTTAGGGGGTTTTTTTTGTTTTTTTTTTTATTCCACTAGCAGATTTTTCTCACTTATAACAGACATTTCTTCCCACGTTTAAGTGGAAAAAAAAGAGGCAGATTTTAAGAAATTGACTCAAAATGAGCTCCATATGTTGCTGAAACGTTTGCAAGTCTACCAGTGCATTTGCACTCGAAAGCGGACCACTAGATTTTGTGCTTTTGCAGTTGTCCAAGAAAAAGCCCACAAGATTTGTTTTTTTAAAAAAAAAAAAAAAAATATATATATATATATATATAAAATCAGCTGTTGCTATAGTTACCTTCATTTCCAGCCACTTATTACCGATGGGCGCAGCTGGGATCTCCTTATCTTATTGACCCAAAGCACCTGCACAGAGACTGGGTCAATAAAGAAAAATGGGAAATTCCAGCGTTGGGGTTTCAGACCAAACATCAGGTATTTGTGCCCCACATGCTCTCGCCGTGTATCCTTGTCTCCTGAGCAGCGTTTATCATCGCTGATAGGACCAGGGGACAAGCCTTAATACGTGACTCATTAGAACAGCGCTGGTAAAACATCTCCCCACATTATCATCTCTAAGGTTGAATCTTTTTTTCTTTTTTTTTTTCCAATGCACAACTATTGACTTTATATCTGTTTCTGACTTGCATGCCCTACAAGGGAAGGTTCAAACTCCTGCCAGGCATTCACACCATAAAAAAATACAAGCAGCAACATGAACCCAGGGACACTTGACTGATAAGTGGTTTATTTTCCACAAACATAAAACAGTTGATACTGCTACTGATGAGACATTATGGGCCATCAGATAAAAAGCTACTCTTTCATCATGACTCCTATCTTTATTATTATTATTTTTTATTATTATTATCAAAAATGAGTAACACATGAGTAGTTTTCCCAAAAATGATTTTTTTTTTAATTAATTATTTTTTTTTCCTCCTTTGCTGAGGTTATTGAGTCGCTGTGCTGGGATTGGTCTGTCGGAGGAGATGATAAAGCAGCGCGCACCAGAAAGCGGCGAGGCACGCGCCCGACAGAGTCACGGCCAGGTCGGCGGCCGAGTTCAGCCGCCGGCGCTCGTTCACGGTCGGCCATGAATTCCCCGGCTCGCTTGCCCGGTCGCGGTCCCGGTTCCGGTCCGCTGGGCTGACAGACGGCCTGCCGCTCCGCTCTGCAGCGCGCGCGCACAGGTAAAAGACACAAGACATGGAAAAAAAGAAGGAAGAAGAAGAAGAAGTGAATTAATAGGTGGGAAACTGCGCCATCTTGTGGTCACTGTCAGCAAGTGAGCAAACGGCGACTTACCCAGGCAGCCCTGCAGGGACACGACGACTATGAAGACAAATATGGAGACAATGGCGGCATACGCCTGTGGAAAAGACAGATTAATGATTCAAATGTTTCATCTCAACAACACTGAAGCTCACCCAGTATTTCCCACCTAGTTTCCCCGAAAGCAGGTTTGTTCCTGTTGCCGTGAGCTTCCACAGTTCAATGTGGCATTAGTTTTAATGTCATTTTATTTGCTTATTTGCTTAATTTAATCTTGTCCTAATGAGGAGGATAGAGTATTTGTGTCTTTTGGGGGTTTTTTTTGTTTGTTTTTAATGATTTTTAACATTTTAAAGTATTGACCACCTGGCCACTTTGAATCATTTTATATTTATTTTGTGTCGCTCAAAGTTTCCTGCAACTGTTAATCGAATCTGCCTAGTGGTAAAAATAGTGCTGATCGATTGACTGACTGGTGTTAATGAGTTAGTACACTTGAAATAAAGCAAAATTAACTTACAAGTTACCTTTCAGCAAGATTAGCTTGTTTTTGTGACTATTTCATTATTTCACTTACAGGAAATATGTCTTGTTATAAGCGAAACAGTCTGCCAATGGAACAGGTACTTTTTTCATCAATATCAAGGAATTATTGATTCAGAACAAGCTAATACAGCTTGCTGAAAAGTTACACTGAAAAGGAAAACAACAAGAAGGAATCAAATTAAGTTTTTCCAAGAATATAAGTGAAGATTAAGTTTTTGTGTTAAATGTAAATAAAGTTTGACGAACTTAATACAATCACTTGTAACAAATGAACTCTTTCTAGGTTCGTTTTGTCTGATTTCAAGGATGCTAAGATATTTGCACAAGAAACTAGACCAAGATTACTTGGTAGGATTTTGTGTTTTTGCAGTGAAACAAAATAAAAATGTGGAATGGTTTTCATGTTGAATGTACAGTGGCTTTCAAAAGAATTCAGACCTCAAAATTCTCCACCTTGGTGTGGAAATGAAAGTACAAACCTTTATGTGTTTTGCTGGGGTTTTATGTGACGGACCAATGCAAAGCGGCCCGTCGGTGTGAAGGGAAAAGAAAATGACACGTTATTTTTGTTGCTCATTATTTTTTCCCAGATAGCTCAAGCTCAGACAGATTGGATGGCGCGTGTCTGTGAAAAGCAATTTTCAAATCTCGCTGCAGATGGATGTAGTTTGATCTAAACATTTCCAGTGTAGGACGGTGGAGGACTTTGCAGGGTTTTTGCAGTCTCGAGTCTCCCTGCGCATCTTTCCTCCCTCAAGGTGACGCACAATGTTAGGTTGTTACACAAACATAGCATGTAGGCTAAAGATAAGAAAGCGGCTTAATCTGACCAGAACTCCTTCTTTTTACATGTTCGCAGAATCTCCTAGACGGCTTGTGGGGATATGAAAAGTCAGAGAAGACTTGTTGTTGCCTGCAGTGATGCACTGAGAGTAGTTCTGAAAAGACCAAGATGGGTCAGGGCAAGCCAAACGTTTATGACGGCGGGAGTCCACGCTCTGCAGGCCCTGCTTAGAAATCTGACGTTTTAGTTTATATACACTTTAAATGAATCTGCAAATAAATTTCTTAGAAAATCGGGATGAATTGTTTACACAATACCATTCACAGTTGAGGAGACACTGGTACAGTTGTCTATTATTACATTTTGATTAAGTAACTTTTAGATTGTTTACTTCTGCCCAGGTCCCTGTTGAAAACGAGATCTTGATCTCAACAGGGTTTAAATAAAGGACTTAAATAAAATAAATATTTACTTTGTTCTTTCTCTTAGTTGATACCTTGAGCTGACTATCTCACTGGGCTGCGTGGACAGATAACCGAGCTGGCTATCTAGGTAGCTGTGTAGCTCTTCTCTTCATGTTTTGGTGAACGAACAGGATGTTCATATCAAGTGGAGTATTTGTGAAAGTGAATGTGTTGGGCTTCTGCTTGGCACTCAGACAGTAACTGTGACTGGCAGACAAAAGAAAAAAAAAAAAAGAAGAAGTAACGAAACAAGTTGGATTTCTAAATAAGATGTCAGAGAAAGAATCTTTACTAATTAAGTGGCTTCTGAAGGCCTTTGGCTGCACATTGTTTTAACTTGATGGATCAGAACAAACGAGGCTAAACGAAAAAGCACGCCGCAGTTTTCAGACTGTGATTTGAAAACCACATAACCACATTTCCTTTTCGCTTCACAACAAAGGTTTAGTCTGTGTTGGTCTGTCACACAAATCCCAATAACGTACAATAATGCCAGTAAGAAAATGTGGATGGAGAAAAAAACTCAAAGCCCGGCTATAATTAAAACCTGAATTATTCTGAGACACGGTAGGACAAAAGCTTGAGTTGTGCTACTCCTCTATTCTTGCTGCACACAGTGTGGGACGGCCGTCTCACCAAAAGGAGCTGCGCTCGGCTCTGAGTCACGCTCCTCCAGGCTCTTCCCATCTGGAGTCCGAGCAGAGCTACAGAACAGGGCGTGACGGCCTCATCGTCCTCAATCGCCGCGCATCTGAGCGACGAGACAAAACAGCGCGAGCTGTGTTACATCATCAGCTTTAATAAGTACAGACGTACCACGCTGCATCAGGGCCACTGTAGATGGGGAAAAAATGGAGCGGATTTAAGCCTGAACAACTCAGACGTTTTAAGATCGAGCTCGGAACGATTCCAGAAAAAACATTAAATTTGAGATTGAGATTGAAGTTGAACATTTGCTGGAGCAGATGGACGAAAACAAGGACATTTTCTGAGCTTCAAAAGTCAAATATTTGCAAGAAAAACATTTATGAAACTGTTCTAAACTCTGAAAATCTGAGATGAAAGTCCTAAATGTATTAAAACGCAGACATTTTTGTCTAATTTAATGATGTTTTTTAGACCTTCAAAAGTCTGCAGAAAAGAAAAAAACAAGGGAATTTTGAACATTTTCTGAAAATGTTCAAACTCAAATTTTTTGATTAAACTCAGAAATTTTATAGGAAACACTTGGACGTTTCAGATTCCAAAAGTCAACAAATATCCCAGAAATTTTTTTTTAATTTTTAATTTTTATTTTAAATATTCAAAACTCCAAAGTTTAGATTGATATAAAAATATACTTGAAAATGTTTTTCAAAAGTTAAAAATTTTTTTGAATTTAGAAATGTTTAAAAGTACTTTTTTTTTCTACTTTTAAAATCAGAGATTTCTACGTTTTTTTGTTTGTTTGTTTGTTTTTGAGAAAATATTTGAAACTTAAAGATTTCTATGTTTTTTCCAGAAAATTTCGGTGACTAATCTCAACATTTCAGAATGTTTTTGGCTGAAATGTACCTCCTCCCGTCCCCCATCTACAATGGCCTCGCCACACCGTGGTATTAGATAAGAGCGGGGCAGACACTTCCATTACCTGTTTAAAATCTTCTCCATCACAGCCTCCACTCCGTCGCCGCGTGACGCGTTGAAGAAGTCGAGGACGCTCCGTGGAAGGACGTGCCCCTTTTGGGCCAAAACGGCTAAATTGAACATTCCCTGCGAGCCGGTGTGGAAAAACAGAACGATAACGGTCGGCTGACGCCTTATTCACTCAGAAAGCCTCCAAATAATAACGGCGTGTAGCGCCGTTTGTTGTTTTTATTGCGCCGGGCCCCAAGCCTGTGGAAGTTTAATTAAGTTTATCATAGGGTGATGAGATTACAGCTCAAGTAAATCTGTCACCTGAGGGCTGCCCGCCAGAGCTGCTCTGCTATACATCGATACGGCCTGCTCAGCCAAGGATAATGAGTTCCCCCGCGCGCCGGCGGAGGAATAGTAGTAGTAGTCTCCTATTTCCAGCAGGGCTATAAAAAAATAAATAAATTAAAAAAAAGACACATATTTGCTTGTTCAGTGACCAGACTGTTAGAGAAAGAGACGGAGAGGTTGGAGCAAAATGAAACGAGATGAACTCACTGGATGGATGAGGATCAGAGTTTAATATGGAGTGGTTGCGATATCTCCACTGACAGTCATAACCGACGCCCAGCTCCTTTTTGGTCGGGAGAGAGCAGAGCAATAACGAGGGCGCGTTATCAACCGCTAATAATTTCCCTCTGGGATAGTTCTCTTCACTTAGCGTGTGACTGGAATTGTGAGCGATTTGTCCATTAGCTACAATCACAACTCCAATTATGATGCATTAAATGCGGAACTGGACCGGAGTCGGCGGCTGGGGGACGGCGCAGTGTTTGTGCGCGTGCGTGTGTGTGTGTGTACCTCACACAGGTGAGCGGCGTTACTCTGGGCTAAACCCAGGCCGGTTTCGGCGGCCAGGATGTACTTCACAAGCGCTTCCTCCCTGTTGGCGGCGCCGCACAGCACAAAGACGGGAGACAAAGAGCGCAGATCAGAGGGAAAGGATTGCATCAACACGAGAGAAATAAAAGTCAAAATATATATATATGTTTTTCCTACCAGGCTCCCTGGAGGTGGGCCTGAAGAGCCTCCCTCATCATGAATCCCAGGTGGCCGTTGTGTTTGCAGACATTTTGCAGTAATCTGTGCGACGAGTTATATGAAAAATATGATCTATAACTCAGCATAAAAGGATTCGAGCGATAAGAAAATGCTTTTTTATTTAGATCGCGCGTCACAGACCAGCGTAGCGTAGCGGCCGATTGTGAAGCGGAAGGAAAAGAGTCTTCGCTTTTCAATTTTTTGTTCTTTTGTTTTCAACAAAATGTCGTGTACGAATATAATCTCATTCCCCTCCACTCAATATTTTTGTATAACCAGCTTTCACTGGAATCACAACAGCAATTCTTCTGGGGGTAATGTCTATCAGAGTTCCTCTACTAGAGACTGAAAATTGTTGACTGTCTCTCTTTGCCAAATAGCTGTTTGTACCATCAGGCTGGTGGGAAACAATATTTAATTTCAGTCTGTGCTTTTTTTTTTTTTTTTTTTTTTTGTCTAAACGCCAAATGAAATGTCAGATTCATTTAGAAAATCTTGACACTTCAGTCAGATTGCAATGGGAGTGTCTATGAAAAGGTTTTCTTTTGGTTTGAGAGCCAAGCATTCACTTGCCCATCGCAGAACTCTGTGAGCCTCCAGCTTATTTAGTGACAACTTTTCGATTGTGTTGCCTGCTGACTCAGAGTGAGAGACCGTTTAAAGGCTCAGGAAACATCATAAGTTTCTAATATTTGGCTTTTTCCACAATGTTACCATCTAGAGACACTGAACTCTGAGTTTGCGTCAAATTTACAGTAAATGAAAGCTTGAAGTGTTTCGGCCTACTTATATCAAACCTATATTACTGAGCAAAATATTCAACATTTCATGATGTACTTGTAAACACAGAGGTAATTCAGTCAAACTACGACTGGTATCTATTAGGTGTCGTCTGATTCTTTGCACCAGTTGCTACACTTCTTTCTTTAGGTCTTTCCGATAACAACAGGCTGAATACTGAAACGTCCCAATTCTCAAATTTTAATTGCTAATAAATTGGTGTTTTTTGGGGGTTTTCTTTTTACTTCTACTTCACCGTTATATGGTAATTTGTGTTGTGTGTATATTGCCTATGAAATATGTTGTGATCGTAATATAAAATGCGAAAGGGCTCAGGGAGTAGATCAGGTCAAAAAGCAGCAGCAGCAGCAAACCTGCTCTTTGTACTTTCATTGGAGTTTGGATAAACAGAACCTCTGTGTGCCAGACAACAATGCAGTGGCAACAGCTCATATTTTTAGATATGCAAATGCTGCTTTCTGACCTTGAATTAGCCAGCGTCACTGACATTGGATGGCACCGAGCTGCAGGCTACGGCCCATGACGACGCTTTCTCCACCGAGCTAATGAGAAGCCCCTTACGTCACGGCCCTCTCCACGTCCCGAGAAACCCCCCGCAGGCTTCCTGTCGAAAGGTACCACGCCGCCTCCACCGACGCGGCTGCGTGGCCGAAGCGGGAGGCGTTCAGGAACTGCTCGAACGCGGCGCTCTGCGGATGGAGGTAAAGACACGGATCAGAAAAGAAACAAAACGATTACATCTGGGCTGCGGAACCGATTGCGAGGGTCTGAAAATAAAAAAAAAAAAAATTTTAAAAATTAAAAACCTCGTTCCTCCACGGCTTGTCTGGGTTTTCCCCGGTGAGATGATAAATTCCCAGGTTGAACATCCCATCATCGCTCCCATTCAGGGCGGCTTGTTCAAAGTATTTTGCCGCATTTCTGTGGTCCTTCAGCACAATCCCATGGTACCAGCCTAAGCCGTTCAGGGCATTAATTGAGCCCTGAAGCGTGGGGGTGGAGGAAACAGACAGCGGTTTTCACAGTGAGCTCCTATATGGAGTAAACACACCGATTGATTGCTGTTCCCTCACCATCGCAGCCGCTTTCTTCAGCAGCTGAAAACCTTGAGTGTAGTTTCTCTTCACTCCCTGGCCCTGAAGGAATCAACATCAATCAGCAAATCAATAAGTGTCAAAACAGAGGCGGCGCGCGCACAGAAACACAAACACACACACACACACACACACACACGCAGTCAAACACTACTGTGTCCAATTCAGTCGTAAAATAAGGTCCTTATGATTTTGCACGACCTTCATTAGCAGGATGGAGTAGTCGTAGACCGCCTCGGGATCCTTCATTTGCATGGCGCTCCTCTCAAACCACTTCACGGCGCTGGCGATGTCTTTGGAGACTCCGTTTTGTCCCCAGTAAAGCATTGTTCCCAGACGTCTCTAAAGTTAATAGAGTTTTTATTAGTCTGTTCTGGACGCCGACTCCACCACCGACCGCAGAGGAGACAGTACGCTTTTTATGCACCTTTCCACCGGACAACCACGCGGAACTCATTAGAATGATAAATGCCGTGAATCTGGACTCCTGGGTGGGGTGTGTATGCAGCCAAACATACCTGAGACTCCAGGTCTCCCCTTTCCGCTTGGTACTGTAGATACCGAAAGACGTCACTGGACTCGTCCGTCAGGGAGTTCAGATCGTCTTCGTTGCCTAAATAGATAAAGTGAGGTGTGTATTGCTGCAGGGAAGAGAAACACGGTGATTAAACTTGTTAAAGCACAAAGTGGGTTTTTGTTAATAATAACACTTCCCTTGTAAACACTCACAGTCATTAGATATGACACATCTCCCTCGCTGATTGCATCATTATCATTCATTAGGCAAATTTCATATCCAATCAGTGTGAATCAACCGCAGTGTTCAGCTGAGACACACACCTGGTTTAATATCAAGATGTACATCATACAGATTTTAAGCTTTTTCTGAGGCGGTTCAACTTTTCGTTTTGTGAGGTCGAATGGTGAAACAACGTGTTCTTTTCGCAACTAATTCTAGTTTTAAGAAATGGTTGAATTTGTTGTCTAATCATTCACCCCTCAACAAATCCCCGATGAGTTTATCTAAGATCCTGGTTTCCTTTTATGCCAAACATCGACTCACTATGCACCACAGATCTAGAACAAACGTCCAGAAAACAGCAAAGCTGTCAAAACACTGAGTTCCTTTAAATCAAGGCTGAAAACCCACCTGTTTAGATTTGCCTTTGATTAGTAGTAACTGAGAACATTAACACATTTAATGTCCATTGCTTGTTTCACAATTGCTGAAGCAATTGTGAAACGTTTTTATGGCGTAAAGCACTTTGAACCCCCATGCCGCTGAAACGCGCTGCACAGTCAAACTCGACTCCCGCCAAAAGAACAGCGACAGCAGAACCAGCCGATTAAAGACATGCAAACTAAACCACAAGCCGAAGAGTTCATGGAGGTGCAGAGCTAAACAGAGACCCAGATGTGTTTTTAGTTGCTTTGAATATTCATGATTTATTCCACAATTAGTTTCGAGCACAAAAATATCTCTCCTCTGAATAATGAGGACGGCGTGGGTGTGGTTTGATCCGACTTGACTGACAGTTCTGCAGTCACAACAAACATCGGTGTAGAGTGGCGTTCTGACTCACAGCCCTTTCTAAAATACATCTCTGCATCTTAGAGAGTTGTTGAAAACGCTTCCAAGAATAGATGATTGTTGCACTTTGATCTGATTTTGTCCTTTGGGTCAAACTTTTAAATGCCTCGTTTTTATTTTTTTATTCATCATTATTGTTTTCGTGCTCCATCGATTCCCCGTTCAGGATGAAGCACAACAGCCGGGTCCCTCTGGTGTTTTCACACACCTCTCTTCATTAGATGGAGCTTATTGAAAGACTGATAGAATAAACAGGAAATCAGAAGGAAGCAGGCTTTTCTCTCGTAGCGGGGCCTCTTATCTTCCGAGTGCTCTTTGGCATTCATCAAGACAGCTTGATTTCTAAATGAAGATTTAGAGCTCATCCGTTCTCCCTTTTCCTGCAGCCTCCTCTCAGTCCAGCTGGCTGGACAAACAAACATGCAATTAATCATATTTTTAGAGTCGGTACGTTTTAGGAAACCGCCGCCATGTATGACGCACGTTTTGTCTGCTGGGAAAGAAAAACTCCCTTTTATCGCTTTTGTATCTAACTGGGAGACGAGAAGCGGATCGATACTCATATCAGTTTGAACGAGAGACGGGAAGTTTGGGTAAAATTTAAACTGCATTGATCACATCTGCTTTGTTCATTAGGTGTCGAAACAAATGGCAATCGCAGTTTCTTACAGGGTGTCACTTTAAGTTGTGGTTTTCTTAAATTAGAGTGAAACGGACGGGCTGCTGGGTCTGGCTTCAGAAAGAGCTGACAGACTGACAGCAAAATCAATTTCATCTTCTTCCTGAAAAAGGAACAACAGCAATATGCAGAGAAAAGGCTGTGCTGACCCAAACAGGCCGGACTGCTCGGTCTAAATAACAAAATGATGAAATCGTGCATCATTTCTAGTAACGACCACAGGTTGTGATAGTTTTGGGTTTTTCATTCGAGTTTAGTTTTGTTCTGTTGCGACTTTCATTGCGAGTTTTCATTCATTTTTAGAGTCGGGTTGAAAGTTTTTTCTTAGTTCCTATTAGTTAAATATTGTTTTGCTCCTATTAGTTGTAGTTAGTTTTTCCTTCGGTGGAAAAACTCAGAGGTCAAAGTATTGTATTATGATTATGCATACATCGACTGGGTAATGATTAATCAACAAATGACACAATTTTCAAAAAAAGTATTCAATTATTGTTGAACAACCAGCTGAATTTTATCTCAACTTTTGCTGTAGCCATTTTTCGGACTAGCATTAGCACTGTAGTCTAAAAGGTTAATAAATGGCTTAATAAACACAAGAACAAAGAATATTATATATATAATCTCAGTATATTTTAGTTGAATAGACACACAACATAATTCCTGTTATAAGTTTTTCCCCAGTAATCACCGTTTTTACTTTTTTCATTCACTAAAACGTTTCAGCTTTTGTCATTTTGTTAGGTTCAGTTCGCCATGACAACCTTGGCAACTACAGCCTTCATCTTAAACTCCGAACGATTTGACAAAGTCGCAGCGATTGTTACCTCATGTTCATGTATTCGCGATCTGTCGGTGCTGCTCTGCGAGCCGATGTTGGAGTAGTAGCCGTAAGCCACGTCCAAATCTCGAGGAAAACCATCGAGTCCGTGGACGTGCTTGAACCCCGCCTGCATCAGGGCGAAGCGGTCGTCACCCGCTGCACCAATCAAACTGTAGGCGTGACCCTGAAACAGATTGACCTTTAGGTGTAAAATCCACTCGTTCACAAGTAGGTGTAATACAGAAAGATAAAGCTAAAGTATTCATAGCCCTTGAACTCTATTCGCGTTTCGTTGAGTACAAAACTTTAGTGCTTTTTATTTGGATTTACTTCAGCAGAGTAACACAAAATAGAGCAAGATTGCACAATGGAAGGAAAATGACACATGGTGTTTTTTTGGTTGCAAAATATTTAGCTCCCTTCATTCTCGTACACCTCAATGACATCAAGTTGACAGACAAAACAGTATTTAGTAGTCAGAATAATGAAGACCAAGATTATGGAGAAAGTTCAACAGAACGTTTCACCAACTCAGATTTGGTGAATTACATATAACATGACAGAAATGTACAAAAGAAAATCTCTTATGTTATATATAGCAATGCCAAACGATTTTAGCATCATATGGGTTGGCAGCAGAAGTGAGCCAGTGGCAAAGACAAACATTGTCCAGCCACCAGGCGATAATTGTTGTCTGAGTCCCAAGGTGAGAAGAAGCAAGAGTTCAGGAAACAAAGGAGGATAGAGAGGATGACAAGAAAACGCCCTGGAAACCGACACAGAACGTGACCGAACATGCAGAAAGACTTGTAACAGTTTAGATCAAAGCCTTATATCTCAAAATGGCCTAGTCTAAGTTCAGACCTGGATCTAAACATGTGGAAGTTTAAAAGGAAAATGTAAGAATTCAATTTCAATTTAAGAACTTTATGAAAATGACGCATCGTTCCCTTCCACTTCACTGTAGAGCTCTACTTTGTGTGTGTCCTATTGGATAAAATGCAGGCCATGGATTTTACCTTTTCTTGATCGGCAGGGCGACCCAGGCCAGACAGGTAGATGGTGGCCAACAACAGAGACGCTCTGTGATTCCCAAAGCAGGAGGACGCCTGCAGCAGATCCATCGATTCGGACGGGATCTTTATCTGCTGCCCTTCCACAAGGAAGACGGTGCCAACCGTTAGCTCGAACAAAACGCTTCCGAGGCGCTTCATACCCAAACGTTCTGCAGGAACAGATTAACGGCGTGATCGGCCAGATGGAAAGACGTGCGTTTTCTTCACTTGGCATGTAAATCTCTGTCACCTCTGTGGATAATCTCCTCCACTCCTTGCAGGAAACGGAACAGCGTGGCGTGTCTCTGCTGGGTTTCCACGCTCCACGTCTGCGTGCACGTTGCGTCTCTGCTGTCAAACTGACCCCAGCGTCCCAGAAGGTCGTTAGAGCAGACAGCTGAAATAAAAGGGGGAGAAGACGACATTCCCTGTAGCTGTGTGCTTCGAGTGTTGGGGTCTTTAAAATCAGACTCCCACAAGGTGCTTCTCTGTAGATTGGCTGCAACATCACTCTTTCAGAACATGTCAAAATAGTGTGTCACCTTCGTTGGTCGGGGACAGAAGGTGACTCTCGGCTACTTGGTGCAGAAAAGCTTTTGCCAACGTTCTCATTTCCTGACACGCCACCTGAGCCCCGTCCAGCTCCTGTGCCGTCGACATGGAGTGAAGTTGATTTCTTATCTGGAACATGAAAAGCAGTGGAAGTTAAAACAGGAGCGGACAGTCGGGGAACGGAACAAACACCCGTTTGCGATTTGCGGAGTGGGAAATGTCACCTCGCCGGTGCCGAGACGATAATACTTGAAAGGCCCAAAGTAGCCGGCGAAGCCCGGCATGTATCTGCTTCCCCCGATCACAAAGTATCCGTCTGTGTCGTCGAAGTGGATACTGCTGCTAAATCTGAAAGATTTTTAAAAGCATTTAAAGCTGTGTGTTCAAACTAAATAATGAGATACCAAGCAGATTTTTCCCTCAATCGGCTGCAATGAGGTTGCACACTCACCTTCCTGAAACGATGGGCAAACTCTTTTTTTTTTTTAAGTAAAAGGGACAAGGTTTTTTAGTTTGGTTTTGTTTTTTGGTGACCACATGACAAAACATAAGGGCAAAATTTATGGTTTTCTCCCCCCACCGATTTACATAAACAAACTGGTTTTACTTACACGTATTCAAATCTGTAGCTCTCAGCGTCCCATGATACGTTCAGCAGCACCTGGAAATCCAACTTAACAAGGTAAAAGCTCAGCAAAAAAAAACAAAAAGAAAGCAGAAAAAAAAGCTACTGAACTGTGGACAACTTCAAATTGAAAACACAGACTACAATTGCCTTGAATCTCCCAGTTGGAAAGAAACCATCGTTCAAGATCTTGCAGCAGGAAACAAAGAGCCCGACCAGCAGACGTGGCTCAGGAGGAAACAGATGATTGTGCTCGCTCAATTTCAGCTTCAATTCCTCCTCCGCCCACCCAAAACCGCATGTTGGTGCTTTTTTTTTTTTACCTTAGAGTCCAGTATGTAACAGTCCAATCTAATCCATTTCCACAGGGGCAACATTAAGTGGGTTCGAAATGCTTCATCTTCCCCGGTTGTCAGGCGGGCCTGAATTATGATGTCTCCTGCACAGAAGATATGACAGTCATATATTTCGCCAAAGGAAATCCAAAGCTCTTTATTAATACATAACACAGTCTGTTCCTGAGTCGACCAGAACACACATCATCGCTCGCGATCGTCTCCCCGGCGGCCCGGGTCCAAATCCTCCACGGCAGGATGTGTCTACACAAGCTGCCGCGACCCACCTGTTTCTGAGAGCTGCATCAGCACCGAGTTAAAGAGCAGTTCCTCATCCACGTGATGGAGGATCCCGCAGTGCTTCTTCTGACACCGTTTCAGCAGGTAGATCCACACGGAGAAAGCGGTGCTGGAGACACAAACAACGAGGCGTGATTGGACAAGTCAGGCGTGAGGGTTGAATTTAAAAAAAAAAAACAACAACAACAACTCTCTGCTTGTCTGCTAAAAACAAAAAAAAAAAAAAAAAAAAAAAAGACGCCTGACCTTGCTCTTTCTTGCACTGACCGTAAATAAAAAGCTTACATGCTTGGGTGAAGAGGCTTGGCGGAGCTCATAAAGTCATTTGGAAAGATGGTGAACTACAAGTGAAAGCTGCGGCAGGAGCTGAAAGAGAAACAGCCGCTGACCTGTGGCGGTCGACCTGCTGCTCTCAACACACCCCGCTGCGTCAGACACACTCTGCCGTCACCTGAAGCCAGCGTCTTCATGGTGTTTAACGTGTCAAATACACCAAGAGGCTTGCTTTTTCTCTTTTTTTAAGCATTTGGCACAATATGTGCAGACGCAGCGAGGGGTACTGATGGGAGGTTCTGCTGCCCGCTGTGCAGGTGAACCTTGCAGTGAGGTAAATTAGGAGTCGCCGAGCGAAGCCCACCTGGGCTCGGTTACCGCACGGAGACGGACTCTCTCCAGGGCGTCGCTGATGAAAGGCCGGAACCGGCGGACCACCCCGAAGCGCTCCCCGGTGCTGGCCAGGGGGAACGTCAGCAGATCGATCTCATCTGTGCAGAAACACGGCGTTTTAAAGACATAGTTAGGAACGCACGGTCCAACGCAATCATCATTTGTTCCACTGCAAATTTTCTTCTACTTTTTTTTTTTTTTTTTGGTCAGACTTAAATGTTTCAAAACATTTTAATTCTAAATGCAGAATAAATAGATTATAGTATTTATTGAAGGAAAAACTATCCAAACGAACCTCACCCTAATTGAAAATGCCTACTTTGCTGAATGTCGCCGTTTCCTAGTCCGTTTTCACTTGGCTTACCAGCCTGACTGCTGCCAGTAAAGTCATTTAAATAAACCCTGTTGACAACATGAAGTGGGTTAAAAGCCCTCAAAACGACACTTCATGCTCAGATCTAAAAGCATCCAGTGCAGACATCTCTATGAGCGGATTATTTGGCTTGTTGGTCGGTGAAGATAAAGGTAATTCGATTTATATCGTACATCTTCAGCAACAAAGTGCTTTAAAAAGGAAATACAAACAAAATAACAAACCAAAGGAAAGAGCAAAACAAGAAAAATAATCTAATTTTGAGCTAAAGCATGTAAACTATGAGCTCCTGTTCAGGGTTGCTATGTCTCCTCTGGTCTGACATTATTAGACTACTTTCTAGAAGTCTAAGAAATAGTTAATAATGTTGATCCAAAGTAGATAAACTAGATACTCCTATTCAGGGCTGATAGATGAGTCAGTCTCCTCTGGTCTAATTTCATTTCTGGGTTGGGAGAACAGGAGTCTAAAACATTGTTGCCAAGGTAGTTTTTCTGGATTCTGAGTTTGTTCTAATCCCTGTTCTGGGTTTATAGATAAGTAAGTTTTCTCTGGACTTTATAAGTGTGCTCAAAATTTGTACTGAGTACTGAGTACTCCTCAGTTTCTAAGTAGTGATAAAAACTGTTGACATCTCCTGTGACCTTCAGTTGCTTCAGTGTTGCTCAGAACGATGTTGACCTGCTCGGAACTTGCTTTCCCCATTGTGCCGCTAATGTATGGAGAGAAAACCACAGAGTGATGGAGGGTGTGAACCTGTCTCATGTGGACACTGATGGATCCTGTCGTTGGACGTCAGCCACGCGAGCTGAGCGGACCGCGACGCGCACCCAACGGGGGCCGTCCCCGGCCACGGCACGACCCGCTGCACCTTATGACTTCCCACCACGGAGCCGATGTCGCCGCCTGCTTTCAGATCATCCAACCAAGCTTGAAGCGTCACGTTCTGGGCGTCTGCCGCGCTCCCGTGGGAACGGGACACGGACGGCGGCAGTCTGAGCGACACCCGCCGGACCCGCAGCGTTTGAGGTGTGCTGCTGATCCATTTTCTCCTGAAGACCACCAGATCCGTCTTCCTTAATGTCGACAGCACGACTTCCACCGCGAGCTGACACGGCCCGGAGCACCGATACCGCACACGGACCACTGAGCCATCCGCCACTTTGTCAGGGACCGAGTCGAACCCTATGAAACTGTCAGGCGCGGCGTCATCCCCGTGGGTCGAGACGCCTCGTAGCACAGACGCTGCCTGGTGAAGTGAGGAATGAAAAAAAATATTAAATCAGTGTTGAACAGAGAAAAGAATATGCTGTGTTTAAGTTATTCCACTTTAAGAAAAAAAGACAAACTACATACTGGGCCATCTGTTGCTGTACTCTGAGTCAAAATGACAGATTTGACAAGATCTGGGACCGTTTCCAGACTTCTCTACGTCTAACGATTATTTTAGCAAACGATTATGCCGACAATTGATTAATTGGATTAAAATATGGCCACATCTCTCCTCATTTAACCACTTGAGTCTTTTTATACAATATAAGAAGATAAACATTTTATCGCCTCAAATGCAAACTTTTTTTTTTAGTTTGCGCATCATCACTTGTACCAAAGGATGTGGAAAAAAAAAAAAATCCTTTCTCCATCAAGCTGTGAAAATATCAGCTTGACTTGACATCCACACAGTTACCAGTGGATTTTTGATTAACACTTGGATAGCAAAAGGTGCTTGATAGGAAATCTTTTTATTTGTTAATTTATTTTATCTTTATTGATTCTCGAAGAAGCGTCATTTACATGATACATCACGAAACTAACTCCAATATTTGAAATGAGGTGAACAAGAAGAGCATCGCATCATAACTGTCAAAACAAAAAGTTCACTTCCCTGACAAAGATTACAATGCCAGGAGCAAGAGAGTGTGAAAGAAGAAACCGAAGGAAAAAATCATAACCATTTTCTAGTGATGTCTTTCTTACTTGCTATTAATAAAACAGTCATCAGATATTTGTTTCTTTTTGAAGCTTCTTGGGGAATTATGCCAAAATACATGAGAAGTTTGATCTCCAAAGGAATGTTCTGCCTGAAAATATCTTGCAAGGCACTGTTTATCTCTTTCCAGTAATCTTTTATAATTGGGCAGTCCCAGAAGACGCGATAGTGGTTTGCTTATTGATTTCCACATTCCCCCCCCCCAACATATAGGAGGATTTCTGAGCAGGTGTGATAAAGAATCTTGCCAGATTATTCCAGGAATTCTGTTTAAAACAGAATTTGAACCAAGCAAAGTTATGTTTTTGTCTTGCATGCAAAATTCATATTTTTGCAAATGTTTTGGCTTAATTACTGCCAACATGTTTTTCAGAAGACGGCCCTTCTTTGAGCCTGTATACTCCCTAAATAATCAATTACAAAATGTCCATTATCAATTTATCACGATTAACTAAATTAATTGTTTCAACCCGAGACATATTCGTCAACTTTAAAGCTCGGTCTATTTGCCGCAACAGAACAAAAACTCTATGAAGACTTGGAACTACAATGTTAACTTTGTGTTGAATATATGCATGGACAGATCAATTGGCTCCGTTGGTAAGCATCTGGAACAAAACAACCTTCAAATAAATTCAAGATTTATGTTGAGAAGAGTTTGCTTTTAGCAACACAAGTTGCATAAATAACGCAACCATTAACAGCTAAACATTAATGACTGCTTTCTGTGATACATAAATGAGACAAATTGAATTTTTTCAGGACCGGAGCAAAGAGTGGCATCTTGTGTTGACCAAGTCTCCATAGCAACCATTTGTTATAATCTTCGTCACTCTTGATTGAGGATCTTTTTAAAGCTGCTTTAGCCTGTCCTTCCCAACATAAACATATTTCGCTCTCTCTCCTCTGAAGGCTCAGGAGACAATGAATGTTACCGCATCATGAACTCACCAGGAGAAATAGGTCGTTATTAGGTCTTTTTTTTTTTTTTTTTTTAAACAAATATTCAAAAAATATGACCAAATCAATAGAAATCATTAACCACTCAGAAAACGAGTCTTTCCTGGTTTCTCTGGGTATTCCAGATTCCCCCTGCAGGAGGAAAGATTTTATTTCTTCACCAAACATATGTGCTCAAAAACAGCATTGCATTTTCATACAGATGTAATAAAAGATGCATCTATTTTAGGGCTTTTGATTCATCTTTAACAGACTTTGAGCAAAAATTAGACACGTGTCTTGCAAAATAAGTTGATCAGATGTTGACCAGTCATCACCGTGATAAAATAATTATTATTTTTAGCCTAAATTGACTTTGGCAAGAAAATCACCACCTCTTTATTTCCAAAATATGTTTTGGGCACAAAAAAAAAATGAAGTGACTTTTGACAAAAATGACAGGGCATTTTAGGAAGTTCAGCTGGGCTCTGACAGCAGCTTCCTGTAGTGTGAAATAACACTGTGGACAGTAAACCCACAGATAATGAGATCAAAAGAACTTAAAAGTTACGTTAAAAAAAATATTTTTTTAAAGTCACAGAAAACATTTAGATTTAGGAATACTGACACATCCAGGTGGATTTAAGGTGAACTTATCATCACTTAGTCTCTTTCACATGTGTGTTTACTCATGACTGAATGTAATATTGGTAAAACGAACAGTTCTGTTAAAGATGCTTTAAAGAATCTAATATGTTTGTGAAGAAACTGATCAAATCTAATTTTAGTTTCATATTCAACAGCCAACGTCAGGGAGGTGAAGTGAGACAAAGTTGCTTACCAATAGGAAACAAGCAGTGACGGCAAATCCAGAAACGCTGGTGTGAAACCGAGTCATGGTGAAAGGGGCTTAGAGCAAAGTGGGACATGAAAACAAATATTTAAACTTTCGGTTCATCGTTTCTCTGATCTGCAAACGTAGCTTCCTCTGGCTATCCGACACCTGCCGGCTGCGTCTCCGACAAGCAGCAGTACACACCCTGAAAAATGCGGCACTACCTGATATGCTGGTGTGGCGGGTTCAAGGTTCAGTGTGAATCAGCGCTAAAGAGAAAGTGCCGTGCTGGAAAGGGCTCGTCTGTGCAGCGCCGCCGCGGAGCTTCGCATTGACATCGTGTGTTATTCTAACAGGGATTTGATCCGTAGGACTGCCGCATCAAAGAGTCGGAGTTAATTTAAAGTGCTCGAGCCGAGGCTTCAACATCACCCCACGCTCTCTTTGGCCCACGCCCACACAAGACTTTGAAGCAATCTGATGTGAAAAACAACCTGATATCACAGCCAAGATTAATTACCCATGGGCTATTGACTTCATGTGTTTCAAAGAGAATGAAACATTGGTAATGATGCGGATGGGTTGTTTGAGTGACCACACAGAAACATGAGCCCGACCTTCTTGTCTATATAAACGATGATTACTGCAAGCATCGCCGCGGGCTTCAAATGTACAGTCTCTATTAGACTGCTGACATTTGACTGAGGGCTTCAAAGCGCTGGCGAGATATTTTAGAAGAGCATTTTCAAGGCATTCAAAACTTTGAAAGTTTTATTCAATGGCTTTGCAGGACTTGTGCAATTTTGGAGATATCTTTCAGGAAAGTGTAGGCGCTGCGAGAAATGTAATGCCAAGTGGGAAAAGGAAATCTTGTAGCTATCCAACTGGTGCGGCCTTGAGCAACAGCACGAGCCTGTTCCATTTTTATATTCCAGAAGCGGGTTATCTGGATGAGAGCCCGATACAGTTTGGGCAAATCAGCACAATGCAGAGCTCAGGTGGAATCCCATCTCAAGAAATGCTCTCAATCCCGTCCTCTTTGCCTGAAAGCCTTCCTTTCACTTCCTCTCAAGCTGTGCCGCTTCCCTTCCCCATGGCTCATGGGACCACCACCCTCGCTTTCATGTTCCAGGGCGGCGTCCTGGCTGCGGCAGACACTCGCTCCAGCTGCTCGGGCCTCGTGGCGTGCCCGGCCTCCCAGAAGATCCTGCCCATTCACAGCCACCTGGTGGGCACCACCTCGGGAACCTCGGCCGACTGCGCGCTTTGGAAACGGATCCTCTCCAGAGAGCTGCGCCTCTACCAGCTTCGCTACGGACGGCGTTTGTCCACGAGGGGGGCCGCCAAGCTGCTTTCGCACATGCTGCACCCTTTCAAGGGAACCGAGCTCTGCGTGGCTGCCACGCTGTGTGGGTGGGACGGAGGAGAGCCGGATGATGGATGTCGTGACCACGAAGCCTCAGAGTCGGATACCGGGGACAGCAGAGAGACTACAAAGACTCCAAAGGCTCACCTGGAAAAGACTGCGGGTGCCCCTGGTGAAAAGGTCTCTGTTTCCAAGACTCAAAGCTCTTCTTTCACAAAGCAGCAGTGTTCCAGGAGAAAAATAAGTTTCTCTGGTCCCAGTCTGTTTTATGTATGCAGCGATGGCACTCGCCTGGAGGGATCCCTCTTTTCTGTGGGCTCAGGATCACCCTACGCCTACTCCATCTTAGACCAAGGGGTTCAGTGGGGCCTGACTGTGGAGGAGGCCACATCAATAGCGAGGGAAGCTGTGTACAGGGCCACCCACAGGGATGCATACTCTGGGAACTCCGTGGACGTCTATCACGTCACCTCAAAAGGGTGGACTCGTAGGACGCGCGAGGACTTGAAAGAGGAGTATTACAGGGAAAAAGAGAGACGACGACTTGAGAGGGAGAGACGAGGCGCGACTTTGTCAGGGTAAAGACGAGAAGCAAACAAAAGGGAACATCAGTAGAAAAAGAATAGCAAACACCGGGCTGCCTTTTGGAGAAACAAGGCTGTATCTTTGGAGCAAATACTAAATTAATGAAGAAGACGACAGGCATTTGCATCCTCCAGGCTATCTCTCCGAAGATTTGGGCATGCACATCATTCCATTTAATAAAACAGCTGATGTTTTGTTTGCAGTGATGATAAAAAAGTGCTCTTGCAGCATTGAGCGCTGCTGGCTGACATTTTGATGTAGATGTTAAAGGATTATAAATCATTTCATCTGGGATAATTACCACCTACCTCTTAATGTGCTTTAATCACATAAACAAGAGAGAGAAAGCAGACAATGAGTAGTGCGAGGACCTCAAGTTGAGGCCCGTGATGTATTGTTGTGTGTGTGTGTGTGTGGGGGGGGGGGGGGGGGGGAGCACATTAACCCCTGCAATAAAAGAGCAGCAGCTGAAAACTGATTTGTGCCTACTGTCGGAACACTTCTGAATTTTCGTTGACGCGTCAATAAATTAATGGATAAATGAGATTTGGCTGAACTTGCCTGTTCGTTTTGTGTGAGCGCCGCGCTCATAAATACAAGTTATTATTATTCAAATGACGACGACTCTGCGGCAAGACGGTGAAAGAAATTGGGTGGTTAATCCTATCGTGAAACCACACCTTCTTGAATTTCTAGTGAAAATACTTGCCTAGAGGTTCCCACAGGGGAGGCGTTTTATGGCACAGGGGCAAGCGTTGCATGAATCTGTTTTCCCATGAAGATGCGATGAGCTACTTCATAAGTATTTTTGATTTATTGTGTGTGACAAAAATTTAAATGGTGAACATATCCATATGTGTGCACTCAGCGTGTCTATACGCTATTAGCAGTGTAAAATAAATCACACGCAAGGATGCCTGACGATGTCCTCTCCAACCAACGTCTGATCGACTGCGTCTGTGAGAGTGAGGGGGAGAAGCATTATTCACCCCTCTGATCTATGATAACCACCATTGGGCGACCAATAATGGAGGGATTATTGAGCACAAGCATATAAAAAAAAGGGAATACAGCAACAGCATTCACGCTCCTTGAATGTTTCACATTTTGTCACATAACAAGCACAAACTTCAGTTGACAGGGCAAACTATTCGTTCTGGATTCCACAAAATTTGGCCATTTTTGAGAAAAAAATACCCTGACGAAGTCTTGTTTGCGGTTTTCCAGGGGTTATACGGAAAAAGTGAAAGAAGGTGCTCTGGTCAGGTGAGACCGATATGCCACGTTTTGGCCTGCACACAAAGTAATATGCAGCATGTGGCAGAAAACACACCCTGCTAACTACCCTGACATCATCATCCAAACTGTGACACACAGTGGTGAAACATCATGCTGTGGGAATGCTTTTCTGATGCAGGGTAAGAAAGATTTTAGTCCATTTAGCTCCAATTCACAACAAATGCCATGTGAAAGCAACGCAGAGCAGTTACATTTATTTACAGAAATATAAAAGGAAATCAAATAACACAGATTTAGGTCAATCTAGAGATGACACCTGATTCTGGCGGGGTTACGGACGACAGCTGCCCGTGAACAGCTAAACCTCAATCTGAATGATAACTTGTGGCAAGAATTGAAATCTGGTGTTCACATCCAGCCAACACTGAAAATGTTACGATTCAGAGAGCCTTAATGCAATCCATATGGCGCAATGGAGCCTAACAGAGCAAAATAGGAAAAAGCTCAAGGGGTGTGCATACTTTTGGAAGGCATAGCAACGAAACAGATGGTTGAGTCTTGAAAGCTGGTAGGGAAAGACTCATTTAAAGATTGAAAAGACTTGGGTTTAAAAATCAGATGAGCAGCAGAAGTCTTCCAACAAAATTGAAGGGATGAGCTCTGAGCATGTTTAGCACAGTCCACTCTCAAACCCTCCCTCCTGCTCCTTGACTTCACTTTGTGCCTGCTCTGTACTTGGCATTAATAAACCTCTGCCCACTGCTGGGTACAAGAGATCTGACAAGGGCCCTTAAGGTTATGCTATCTCTTTGTGACTTCCTTTGAGGATCTCCAGTTTCCCAGTCGCCGCAATGACTCAATCAATGTTGACTGGTCAAGACTGCACTTTCTAAAGGTACAGTGTTCTTAAGTAGTCTTGCTCCGAGGACTTTTCAAGGGTACCCAAGTTTTTCCTCATGATAAAAACACAAAATATTCCATTATAGATTAAACACGAAGCCACCCAATATGTTGGCAGACACAAGCTGCAGATGAAATGCAATTGAAAAACTGATGCTCGTCAATGTAATTGCCACTGTAAAAGCATGTAGGTGTGGCTTAACGCAGCGCCAAGAAGGAAAGGTATCGGCTATGAATTTAGAGAAGCAACGGTTGCTGCCCATAAACCTGGGAAGGGTTAATCAGGTCATTCTCCTGCAATCCCAGTTACAATCTACAGTGAGATTATTCGCAGCTGAAAGCCGTGGATGTCCAAGCAAATTCACACGAAGGCCAAAAATAGCCTGACACCTTCAATTAACCGAAGCTACGTTGCAACAGAGTGACCCAAAACTTCTCGAACTGAATTGGCCATTAAATTTGAAAGAGGTTGTGCTTTATCTCTACAGTGGTTATGTGTCTGTGTTAAGATTAACTAAATGAATCATTTAGACAAAATAAATCGGTGTGGGCACCAGATATTATTGCCACAGGAATATACGGCCAATTGTGCTGAGAATCTTCCCCGTCTGTTCGTGAGTCATGGCGATACTGAAGTGTCCACTCCTAAAATAGGATGCAGCACAAAAGCTTGACAAGGGGGATAATTAGAGTCAACCAGATGACATCTTTTAAGTAAATTCAGAAAGCCGTTTGTTGTACGGCACACTTAAATGTGGAACTAAGTGCCAATTTTCTGGCGACGCTTGAGAAGGGTAGAAATAGGAGAAGTGCAAAGTTTCAAATCATGATTTTGTGCCCGGGTTGCGCTGGAGTGGATTCTGAGACACAGCAGATCATGAAGGAAAACATACACTAATCAAAGTCCCTCTCCCATGTTTGTTGCCAAAAAAAAAAAACCCTTGAACACTTGTTGTTTGGACTCTTGTAGAAACTCCTTGAAGGTGTTCTGTGGCGTCAGGCACCAAGATGTTAGCAGCAAGTCCCATAACTTGTGAGTCGGTGCCTTTAGGAATCGCATTGGTTAACCAAAGATTTGAAATCTGGGAAACCTGGAGAGCAAGTCGGCACCACATCCTCATTGTTGTCCTCAAACCATTCACGAAATGTATTTTGCTGCAGGAAACACTTTCCTGCTGAAAGGACCAATGGAATTCAGGGAAAACGTTTCCATGAGAGGGCGTACGCAGTAATGTTGAGATCATATGTTTTGAAGCACAGGGGAGGACAGACACGCCGTTTCCCAAACCTCTGCCAGTTTGCCTTTTTCCCCTCATAGAGTGTCTCAATGTGTTTGCCAGGTAAAAGCGAAACAAAAAACTTCCATTGCTGCTGGTCCAATGGTCAGCATGGACATCCTGACAGGTCTGTCAAAATACAATAGCCACTCTCCATTCTGACACTTTTCGATCAGAACCAGCTTCTTTCCCCGCCTGACAGTAGCTAATCCGGGTCGGGCTCCCTCAAGTCGCTTTTGATGGACCCTGACTGCTGCAGAGCAGGACCATCCGGGATGTCTGTCACAATTCAGACATTGTCTGACTCACTCAAATCCTTCTGCTTGCGCATTTTCCCCTCCATCCGTCACATCAACTTTGAGGACAAGATCTTCACAGGCTGTCTGATCCACAAACAGGTTGCAGGATGAAGACCTTATCAGTGTTATCAGATAGAAACCCCCCCCCCCCCCCCCCCCCCCCCCCCCCCAAAAAAAAAAACAATGAAACCCACAACCAATTAAAACGGGCATTTATGGGTGACGTGAGACAGTTTACCCTGTCTGTGCTACTCAGTGGTCACATCTGTCAAGAATAGAAGGCTTTTAGTGCAACTACGGGTCTTTTTCTGTGGCAGCTACAAACTAATGGAGAGCGAGGAAAGAGAGAGAGAGACAGACAGACAGAGAGAGGGAGAGACGGGGAGCGAGAGGGAGGTGGAAACGCTCAGCTAGTGAGGAAGCGAGGGGCAGACAGAGCGTGAGGGAGACCGGGCTAAGTGGACAGACTTCACGTTGAGCTCGCATGAACCTCAGCATCCACCCCTCCTCTCCCCCCCCCTCCCCCTTCACCCCCGCTGGACTCATTTCAGCCGCGTTAAACCGCAGGAACTCCGCCGCGGAACACAAGGTAAGCTCTCTCGTCCCCTAATGAGTCACTTCTTTTCTTTAAAAAAAATAAATACAGTAAATGCTCACAGCGAGGTGGCAAGTTTCCAGCAGGTCTGAGGCTCGCTTGTTGTGTCTGCCGGGGCTCCTGCCTGAACCAGGAGGCGGTCTACAAGTGTTCCGCCGTTTGAACTGGAGCTCAGCTTGGTTTCCACCAGCACGTGCGAACTGTTGCGGTGACGCGTCAGTGGGCTGAGTGGACGCGAACTGTCGCGTTTGGTTCCGTGAGCTGAGCGCCAGCGTCCGACAGACGGCTCGGTTTCGCCGTGCATTCATTTAGTCGCTGGCAATGTTTGTGTGTGTGTGTGTGTGTGTGTGTGTGTGTGTGTGTGTGTGTGTGTGTGTGTGTGTGTGTGTGTGTGAGTACGGAAGCGCGCGCGAGCTTGCCATCCGTGCGCGCGCGGATGGCTCTCACCTGCGGTCACTTTATCACTTTCCTCCAAAAAAAAAAAAAAAAACGCCGCCGCTGCTTCCTCAGTGAGCGCGTGGACGCCGGTCATTGGCCGACAGCTGCGGTTTTAGGACGTCGCGTTCATTATAACAGTTCGCCCGAGTGTGTTTAATCACATTAACATGCATCAAGTAGGTCATTTTCCCGGTTTGCTCTTAACAAGACAAGGTCGCGCTCCGGGGGCCTGTTTATTGTATCACGATGCTAATAATGGTTCACAAGTGACTGTGTGTCTGTGCGTGTGTATGCGAGTGCGCGTGTGTGTGTGCGTGTGCGCGTGTGTGTGTGTGTGCGTGTGTGTGTGTGTGTGTCAGGGGGCCTTGGTGTGTAACCCAGAGGCTGCAGTGAGGCATCGTGTGCTTCAGGATATTTAATGTCCTTTGTTTTATTGTTCCATGTTTTTTTAAAAAAAAAAAAAAAAAAAAACTTTTCCAATTTTGTTACATTATTTCTACAAACTTTCATGAATTCTGTTGGGATTTTATTTGCTCGATTAACTCAAAATGGCACCTAAATGCAAAGCAATTGGATTCATCAATATGCTCAAACATTTTTCTTCAAATGAGAATCTGAAAAGTGCGGGGTGCAGAAGAAGTTTTCGGTCCCCCCTCAATGCTTACAGAACCTCCTATTGTTGCAGTTGCTGGTGCCGGTCGTTTGGGTTTTGTCTCTTTCATCCTTTTATATAGACATTTCAAAGTAGTTCAATACCAGTCAAATTGGACAGATAGCATCTGCATATGTTTTCAAATCGGACATCTGGACCTTGACTTTTCCATCCTTACATAGGTCTGAAACGATCAATCAGCGTATGCAGTCTGTAAGAACAGCATACTAAGAGCAGTAATTGAGCCCAACCTGAACCAGAATATGCACATTTTGCATTCAAGATAAAATATGTAGCTTTAGCTTCACCTGGTTCAAATTCTGCAAGACAAATCTTCTATTAAGCACCTTTGGCTACCCAATTATTAACCAGTTAATTGAAAAACTAATCAACAGATCAGCCTGACACTATATTGATGTTAATTCAACAGAAAGGCTTGAGCTTTTCCAATGATTATTATTTCTGGACTGCATCTGGATCCTTTGCTGTATACAATCAAGTGTAAACAAAGGGATGCTGTGTTATTTATCTACAGGCTGCAAAATGTTTATTGTATTATTTTACAAATTGGTAAAACTGCTTGCCTGCATGTTTCATTGTATTTACAATATTGTATTTAAAAAAAATCTTAAGTGGTCAAATGAAAACTGCAGAATGTGACAGTTATTTATCCGATCAATCAACTAATCGTCAGGATAATCGATGACTGAAATATTTAGTTAATCTCGCACATGAAGGTGAACCTTCTTCTTCTAGCAGTTTGTTCTCCTGCTGAAGGAAAGGATGCCCGTAGCATGATGCTGCCACCTCCGTTCTTCACTATAAAGATGTTAACTTTCCTTGAAGGACAAAAAGTTACATTTAAGTCTAATGTGAGCAGAGCGCCTTACTCTGACGTGCTCCCCACAGCTTCGTTGCAAACTGCAAATGTCTTTCTTCAAGCTATGGGGTTCTTCTTGCCTCTCTCCTCCATGAAATCTAGATTTGAGAATTTTATAAATAGTCACTGCGTCAGCTCAGTTGGGGGTTCGTTGGGGCACCTCTTGAGTTATGACAGGCCTCTTGGCTGCTCCTCTGACTGACGCGCTCCTATCCCGGCTGGCTGGTTTAGGTGGACAACCATGTCCTGGTCGGGTTGGACTTGCGTCATACCCTTTCCACTGCTGGACGGTGGATCGATCGGCGCGCCGCGAGATGTTCAAAGCTCCGTGTTCACTTAGAACAAAGCCTCGCTTTAAAATTCTCCCTGATTTGTCTGCTTCGTTCCTTGTTCTTCAGGTTGTAGTTTCTTTGTGCTTGTGTTCACGAACGAAACCTCTGAGGACATCAGAGAACAGCTACATTTATTCTACTCACAGTTGGACTATTTACTAATTAGGCACTTATGAACCCAGTTGATTGAGCTGGATTTTATGTAGGGGCATCAGACTGAAGGGAAGGTGAAAACAAACACGCAAACAAATGAGTGCACATTACACTTTTTTATATTTTTATTTGTAAAAGAGAGCGAGATAGAGAGAGAGAAAAGCCTTTTATCATTTTCTTCCACCCCGAACGTACTCCCTACTACTGCCCTGACTTGATTTATCACATGAGAAACCCAATAAAGTTCATTGAAGTTTGCGGTTCTAATGTTCGGGGATCAAGCGCAAAGCACTGTAGGTATATCATCCTTTTAGGCATGGAGGCGGTTTTATTTGACAAATAAAGTACACGACTGAACACTTCGTCAGCACAATGAGTTTGCTGTTGTATCACTTAAGCTGTCTGAGTGTCAAGCCTTGACAATAATGAGGAGACTGATGTGCTGAGTACAGTGTGGCTCTCTTCACCCGTCCGATTTGGATGGACTTAAGAGATTTGCCCGCGTGCACTGAGGAGGGAAGAGGCTGTGGGGATGGATGAGAGGACCGAGGGCATTAAGACGAATGGTAGAGGCTGGGAGGAAAAAAAAAAAAAAGATGTGCAAATGGAGCAGAGCCTGACCCCCCCAGCACACTCCTACCGCCATTCCAAAGTACTTTCTCCACCACTCACCCCTTTGCTCCCTCCACACCTCCCATTTCCCCTTTTTCTCCTGCCCCCATCCCCTTCGTAAAAGGCCTGACATGCACAGGCTATTTTTAATAAAAATGAAATAGCCTTGTTGCAGTGAAGCGACTCAATGCAGAGTGGAAGTGAGACTGAAACAGCGATTTGCAATTTGGAGCTATGTCACCACTCATCATTCCATTCCCAGCCAGCAACAGCAAATCGTCCTCGCGCTTTCATCCTCTTTCCTTGCCTTACACTAGACACACACACACACACATCTCTAAAGACTTCAAACAACACTGAATGACATGTACTGCTGGCAACGTGGGCTTTGGAGTAAAGCTGCCAGAGAGGAACGTACGCCGCGAGCTCAGTCCCTGCTAATGCACAATAGCTGGGGAAGACAAAAGTATTTTGGAAGAGCCACTTCTTGGACTTTTCAGCTATTTCACTTCTTTCTTTTTTTTTTTTGAAGATGCTGGCAACCAGACGTAGAACATCAGGCATTACATGTGGACGGCTTGTGTAATTGGTGCGCGTAATGAAGTGAGATGTGCAAAAAAAAAAAAAAAAAAAAAAAAAAACAAAAGAGGGGAACTGAAAGGTGGGTTTCCTTTAGAGAGAATTCAAAGCAAGAAGGGCGGAAATAATTACTTCATATACCTCACGATCAAATGCCTACTTGTTTCAAGTGGGTCAGTGTCTGGAGAAAAGGAGGAAAAGAAAAGAGAGTGTTTCATTTCCACGTGTCCTTGGTTTAGTATCGGTGTGGACAAATCAGACCGTGTTATGGATCTCATTATGCTGTACTATCAAAGGCTGCTGCACTTGTACAGAGACGCTCGGCCTCTAAGTGAATCAAAGCACAGGCTTATCTGGACATGAGAGGAGCCACGTCCTATGCCATGTCGGTCTTTGTTGCTGCCGTGTATGGGGAAAGTATCTGTCATGTTATAGTCAACAAAAATAACCTGAATGAATACAAAAACCGGTCCTTCAGACTACATAAAGTACTGTCCACCCTTTAAATCTTGAATGAACTTTTATGAAACGCTTGGTTCAGTTTCACACCTTACCGCCTGAGGTCTGGAAAGAGAAGAACAGGACCTGTCTGACAGCATGAAGCGTGCTGAAAAACATCATGCCTGATCTAAAATATTTAACGACACACGAGAAACGGAACGGTCTGGATCGGGTTACGAAGATATTTCTGACAGCCTTTGAAGTGACTCTGTTTTACAGCATCAAGTGTCTCCAAAAGCCACAGATCGTGTGCCATTCCCAAGAAATTTAAGAGATCGACCGCATGAAGTATTCCCAGAGATGCTTCATCTGTATCAAAATCACTCCTGAACATCGCAGCACATCGAAGTGAAAAAACACAAGACTGAATAATGCAATCCTGTTTAGAAGAGTTGCTGTTGACTTTGTCGAGAAAGGAGCCACAGCCATGCAAAGACAACATTGGAAACCACGTACCCATGAGTTTATATATATAAATGACTCGCATGCTTTAGCTCTGTGGAAATCATAATGCACGCTTCCATCATGTGCACAAAGGTGAAAGCAGATGCCAGAATCATTCCGTTCATGCCGGGGAAAAGTGAGGCAGAGTGATGGATGCACATGGGACAAAATGGGGTAAGGGGAGAGAGAAAGTGCAATCATGCATTTTCAGTTGAGTCTAGTTACTGACACTTTCCACTGCATCAAGCTTCACAGATCAATGGCCCGCGCGTATGCAAATGAAACGGAGATCATTAAACTTTTGGGAAATAAGAGCAAGTCATCGATTACATTATTTATGAGCCTAATTAATCTCTGGAGGGGGAACTTCTTCCTCCATTGGGCATTGCAGCATGTGGGGGGCCGTCTTTGGGGACGGCATCAATCAATTCCTGTCCAGGCAATTGTGTGTGACAAGGCGCAGTAAAGTACCTGAGCTCCACCTCTTCGCCGGGCCCTTGGGCTCTAAATTAATTGAAAAATTCAAAGTCCTCACACTTATCTCTCTCGTCTGCCGATGAGATCAAGAGCGAGATCCACCTGCGACAGCATGAAGTAGCTCTTCCCCGTTTTTTTCTTTTTTTTTTTGTAAGAGTGAGGTGGGGGGGGGGGGGGATACGTTCTTATTGCACCACTCTGTAGAAGAAAAGCGCTGCTATTTTTACTGCAGCTGGCAGAGTGCTCAGATGAGCAAACAAAGCTGCTCAACAAACAGCAGAGAAACATTCATGTAGAAATTTGCCTTAAAATACCAACCCCCCCACGCTCCCCACACCACCCTCTGCGCTAGATAATGAGTAAGATGTCAACTTTTATGCGTCTTTTTTTTTTCTCCCCTCTTTCCGTGTGTCTCGAAGCGCTCGCGAGCCATATTAATGAACGTGTTCCACATCGCGCTAATTATGTCTCCTCTCTTAGGTGATCCCGGGCAAGCATGTGCGCCGCGTGGAAATGTGCGAGGGAAATATCCGAGATGAAGGCGGCGCGCTCTGAGGAGAGGCGAGGCGGAGAAGTCAGGAAGAGGCAACTGTAGTGAAGCTGTCATGATCCACGGACGCCTCGCTGCGGTGCCGCGCGTGGCGCACATCTTCCTCTTCCTCTTCCTCTGCCGGGGGGAAGGCGGCGGCGTCCCGGAGGCCGCCGGCCTTTCAGAGGAAGACGAGGACATGCGTGCGACGTCAAGCAAAAAGCAACAAGTCTTACCTCACCTGGGGTCCGCAGACGTCTTGCTTGAGCGAATCAAAGAGCCGGGAAGACGCGGCCCCGATGCAGAGGCTGACGTAACACCGATGCCAGGCCTGGGCTTCCAACTAAGTGGCAACCAGCCGGCCGACAAAAGGGACACGCTGAGCCGCTCTGAAACTTCTGCTACATCCTGTGTGTCTAAACTTAGAACAGAAGTCACTGAGTTGGGTAGCAAAAGGAGCGTTTTGAGTAATGGGGATGATGGCGGTGTGATTGATGGTCACTATCTAGGACCAAGTTCAGAGGAAGAGGCGTACTCTGCCAACGTAGTCGGCAAGGTTCAGCCTGGAAGGACTCAGGGTGGCTCTGAACGGGTTGAAGACCCTCAGTCGGGCCAGAGCCCCCGCCGCCGCAGGAGCTGGCTCTGGAACCAGTTCTTTGTGATCGAGGAGTACCGAGGGCCCGAGCCGGTGCTCATTGGGCGGGTAAGCTTTTGTTGCAAACACTCTGCATGCACACGTGAATCTGCTGCATCCATTTGTGTGAAATTATGTTTGTAGTTCACTCCTCAGGACATCACTCTCTCTCTTTTTTTTTTTTTTTTTTTTGGCAAACACATTTTTGTCATTGATATAACTCGTGATCAGAGTAGTTTAATCAAAGCAAACACAATTGTCCGCTGCGCTTGGTGGAGGCATTTGTATGTTTGCTTTATCCATGCCCGGGAAGTGCACAACTTTTCACTCAGTTTCACTCTGTGTTCACTCACGGCGCGTCTTGCACTCAACGTCTCTGCTTTTACGCTTCGAGGTTTGCCCGATGGACTGTGACATTTCCAACCGGAGTGGAAAAGGGGAGATTGTGTCTATGTACAGTGCTGTGGAAGAAACTGTTTGCCGTCATTACAAATTTCTTCTTTCTTTTTGTGCCACTTTTCTGTTTCAGATCATTATACACATTCTAATATCAGACAAAATAACCTGAGTACGAATAATGTGACGTTTTCAAATGATGATTTGTTCATGGAAAAAACAATCCATACCAACCTGGTGTCTTGTTGAAAAAGAGGCATACTCTGTCGCCTCCTGTTGTAAAACAATGACTTAACCGTGATGAACGTCTTCTGTCTCTGGGTGCATTCACATCGAACTCTATTCCGTTTTGTCCAGAAAGTTCGAAAAGGTGTGAATGCATAATTGAACTCTGATGCTTAGTTAAAAAAAAAAAAAAGCAAGTGGACTGGGCACCGCTCCAAAAGCAGGAAGTGGACTATAATACAGGGCATTCTGGGCAAATACAACAAACACCAGAGTCTACGGATAGCAGGAGAAATGGCACGTGGTCTTTTACCAAAGGCAAAAGAGAAATCCTACAACAATCTGATGCAACTCCAGTTTTGTTTACGTCTTGTGAAGAAAGAAGTTGCTCTCATGTCTTTTGAGGTTTTTGTGTCGTTTTCCTTCAGCAGTTCTTTGTGCAGCGCCACAACGGGAGAGGAGGTGAACAGGTTATTTTAAGGGTTTCAATTGTTTGCAATGTGAATGAGAACCACACCAGCTGAAAATGTAGCTAATGTTACAGTTTTGGTCCCCAATCGAACCCAGTCTGCCACACCAGGTGATAAAACACCCTGAAAGAGTTCGGTTTGACCAAGACTCAGAATAAGAATACAGAATAAACCTGTAAAACCAAGAGAGCACCTAAATAAAACTTGTCTCACAGCATAAAGGAAGCTAAAATATCACAAAAAGCAACACATCATGCCCAATTGTAAAGAAATTCAAGATTAGATGTGAAGACAAACTCATTGGCATTTTTGAGATTCAAAAATGGAGAAAACATGGAACAAACATAGATCTTCCCAGGAGTGAACGGCCAACCAAAATTACTCCGAGAACTTAATAGAGATTAATCTAGGAAGTCACAAAAGAACCCAGAACAACATGTAAAGCACTGCAGACTTCACTTACCTCAGTTCAGCTCAGAGTTCACGACTCACGACAAACGTAAATACTGCTCCTGAAAAACATTCCCATTAGTAATCCACTTCTTTAGGACACCAGTCACATTTCGTCTCGTGTGATTTCTATCACTACTTTGCACCAAGAAACTGTTGATTGTTTCACTGGACCAACTGTGGAGGAAACAGTAAAACAAGTTTTGGGATTTTTAAACTCAAATTAATTGGAATTTACCGTGACAACGATACATCAAAATCCATATCCTGATAAGAAACTTATCACGATAAGTGATAAGCGATACGATAAATGCCCACTTCTATGTCTAAGTGCCCAAAAACCAATTTCCCCCCGAACACTGTATGAGATTTCTCCTCTCTTTTATCTTCAGCAATACTGCATTAAAATAAACAGTTAAACTCAACTTGTACATTAGGAAAGAACCCTGAACTGTCACCGAGACGTTGTTAGCCATGCTTGGCTGAAGTGGTAAAATTGGTGTGCCAACACGGGTGTCATCTAGACCGGGGCACCCTGGGAGCACATCCCCACCACTCTCCGAAATGGCCCATTTCGTTTCCATTACTTTTTAAAAGCATAATTTGTTAAAAATGCTCTGAAAAATGGCTTGTGAGAAGAAGCGGGGCTTTGAGTGGAAGCACATCTCCCCTGGGTGTGTGAGAGAGGAGGACCTGCATGCTATCTCGGCCGGGCCAAAGTACATGCCACAGGCTGCGGGGTATAATAGCCGATGTCAGAGTGTCCAGAAGCACTCATAGGTTATGGAATATTGGTGTTAGAAGACTACAGAGAAAGTTCGGTGTTTACGAAACCTCCCTCACCCCCCGCAGAAGTGTCTTTAAAACTCCTCCTCTCTTCCAGGCTGGATGTTTGTAGCCAGAACATTCAGACCTGCAGTTTGAGGACGGAAAACAAGAGAAGCACGCGACTGCTATCAAATGCAGCTAATTAAATCTTGATTGCATTACATTCAGTCAAGCTCTCCTGAATTCATTCTTGCTCGTCACCAATATAGGCAGTACAGGCACAAGGCAGTGTTTTTTTTGTTTTTTTTTTATAGTGGTGAAAGTTAATGGTAATTTATTTTTAGAAAGAGACAAGAAAACAGGAGATTCATTAGAATGAGAGGATTTTTGAAATATTAATGAATAATAATTGAATCCCTGAGTTTTAAAGGTTTAACAAGCCACAAACTCAATGAAACTAATGCCAGAAGAGGAAAATTAACATGTTTTCAGATCAGCCTGTTACCTGGCGGTAAGAAAGGGGCGTGGTCACATTGGCATAACATGTTGACAATTTAATACATGAGCAAAAGCAAAACAACTGGATGCATGCCCACTATTGTATGTGCAGCTTACTGTTCAACTATACGTCTTATTCTTTTTGTGAGTTTGTTCTTCTCAGTGCAGCGTTGTGGTGCAGCAGCTTTGTTAGTTCATTAATTAGTCATGCTATGTGTTCGGGTCGTAAACTTGCTGTTGGCTGTTTAATGGACGCGTCGAGTGTAGTTTTAAAGCAGATTGATGGGTGGAGGTCCAGACGGTTTACGTGCTTTGGAAATATTTCAAAACGGACAAATTAGTCTCACCTATAGAAAGAAGCGAGGGGAAAAAGTCTCCTTTCAGCCAGCTGTCCAGCAGCGTGTGGCAACAGGTGGGGGAGGGGCGCTAACATTTAATGGCTAATCAGATGTACACGAACTGTCTTTGCCGATTCTCGCCATTTAAACAACTAAAACTGTCCATATCAGTGCCATGCAATGCTATGTTAGCAGATATTTAGTTTTAAATTCTGCAAGCATTTAATGGTGCTAAATAAAAACAGAGCTAACCCTTTAAGGCTGACCTTTGAATGATTGAAGTTCTTATAATAGTCAACATTTAAATATCTTACCTGAACACAAGAAATCACATAAAACAATGACTGTGGTGAACATTTATTTTGGTGAATGATTTCCTGCAATATTTGACTTGTTTTGAGTTTTATTGTTACATTTTTTACTAATTTTAATTCACCAAGTAAAATTCAGTTAGCCTCTTGTGGAAATAGGCGTGCGAGTGTTGTTCAGAGAGTAAACCGGCCAATAGTGAGTCACCGTCCAGTCACTGCCAGATTGACTGGTGTGTCACTATGGTAACCTCCCAGTCCGCACCGCCATCCGCTCAACGGTGAAGCTGGTGTAAACTGAATCATCTGTGACAAAGGGACTCCCGTTTAAAGAGCAATGCTAAATGCACAGCTGATCAGGATGAGTCAGATCAAGAGGACAGAAGAAAACAATTTGTAATTGCGCTTGGTTTTAAGAGTCTCAGTTTGGGGAGATTAGCTGTTCTTGTGGATCATTTCTTTCCGAGGGCTGAAAAGACGCAAACTGGGTGTTGATATCCAGCGATGGTTATTCTTTTTCTGGGTTTTCTGCAACGTTACTGAATTATCACCTTGTTTAAGGCTGTGATGAATAAATCTATTTCCAGAACACCATGGTTGAGCCAAACCAAAAACAGTATGAATACTAAATATAATTTAACATGGACTTTTAGCCGTCTGTGCAAGAGCAGTAGCTCTTACTTCCAGTGGCCGCAAGGTTATTGCTGTCAAACAGCAAACTCTAAGACTGTGAGAGGTTTTCTATTTAAAAAGCAGCGATTCCCCTGGGTTACAGCCACCGGACATCAACATGATGCCACCGACTTGATTCTTTTTCTCTGATCATTCCGCTGCGAATTACACCAAATCCTTTAAATAGATCTTAAAGCTCGGAGGCCTGTACTTCGGTCAGTACACATCACATTGGTCGCCTCCGGCTTCTTAGTGACACAATGTTGAACTTTAGTTTTGCTTCATGCTAAATGAAGCCTCACTATTCACAGAGCTGCTGTGCCATATGTGACCAGTTTGATTGACCCTTATGATGTACAATAAAAGGTATTTGTACCGCTTGAACCTTTTGACATCAACAAACACAAATTTTAAAGTATTTTATTGAGTTTTTTGCTACGGATCAGGGGCCTCTAAACTCTGTGGGGGGCATTTTGCCCTCAGCCCAGCAGAATAAAACTTTAGGGCTGCAAATGTTGCAAGATCTTTCATAAATATCTACCCATCTATAAAAAAATATGTCCTCACGTTAACAAAGAACATCATTGTATTTCAGTGATGGCATTGTTACTTTGAAAAAGTAACTCTAATGGGATTACTGATAACTCCTTGAAAAAGTAACTTAGATTACTGACCACTAGATTTGGAAAGTAACTAAGTTACATTAAAAGTAACTTTTTTAGTTACTTTCAGCAGCTGCTAACAACAACAACAACGCTCTACCGCCTGTGAAAATCACATTTATCTTTCCCGATACTTAATTGCAAGTTACTGTGGAAGGTCCAACGAACCACTTGTGGCTCCAGAACCGCAGTTTTGCAGGCCTCTGTTTCAGAGCGACATGAAGCATGGCTATCAATATGAATCTGAACTCCCCAAAATTAAAGACCGGTTCCCTATGGGTAAACCTAAATGACAAGCAGAGTCCACCTGTGTGTAAAATGACCTGCACACAGTCAAAGGCCACCAACGCTGAAAGAAACCTGGTCAGGTTTGAGGATGGATGAAAACCTGATGCCTCACAGAAAGTTATGAGAACATCTAAAGCTCATTCATTTTCAATGATAATCATATGTTTTCCTGCTACAAAGCAGCCCGAGCTAATGGATAAAGTCACTAAAATAGAGCGGGGCAATACAGAGTTCAAGTTTTATCACGATATTTTGCGGAGCTATGATGATAACAATAAAAGTGACGATAAATATTTATCACTTTGATAAATATCGAGGTGACTGTATGGCACCAGCCTCACAAACACAAACACTGCTCTTCAAACACTCATTTTATGTGTCCCTATTGCTGTTCGGGACACATAAAGACTTTGTGTCCCGAACATTGTAGCCGCAATTATTCATATTTTTTAATTTATTGAGATGTATGGATACACACTGCACAAATGGTGCAGACAAATAGTAAAATAAATAAATAAAAATAAAGCAATCCTGAAAATACAGACAGTTTTAGGGGTTTCTAAACATTGCTATTTGGAATTTGGCCAAATTTATCACGATAACCGATACGATAAACCATCTGATAAAACCCAAACAATGACCATAACTGAAAGTCACATTTTCTAGTTCATCTGAACTGCAGGCCGCAAAAAAACAGGCAGAGAATCAAACGTCGGCGTGGACTGTGCGGCGTCCTGTATTATTTCACAGCGAGGGCCTCTCCTCTAATGCGGCTCCTGGCAGCCTGGTCACAGGGGCCACCGCCAGAAAACACTTTGGGGCTCCCAGTGAACCACGCGGTGACGGTGGAGTTTGGATCCTCACCAGGGCCGCATATGCGCCTCGTAAATGTTTAATTTCCCTCTCGGATTGTTATTGACGCGGGCGGGAAGGGGCGTCGGGGCCATCAGCTGCTTGTGCCTTTTGTCTTTTATTTATTTATTTTTTATATTCATCTCATAAAATGCTGCCGCCCTGGAGGAATTGAAAGCGCGAGGTTCTCCTCTTCGAATCTGGCGATTTGTTGGGATTTTTTATTTTTTTTTTTGCCAGAAATAGACGGGAGATGTGAGGAGAGTCATCAGCAGCTCAAATCGCAGGTGCCTCAACCTGGATGAGGAGAAGTTCGCCTGCCAGCAGCAGCAGAAAGAAACCCAGAGGTGGATGCGGCGCACCGACACCAGTCGACCGGGGAGGGAGGGATGAAGGAGGGGAGGGGGGTTACAAAGAGGAAGGGAAAGTGACAGAAGAAGGTATCCTCCTTTCCCCCGCTTTGTTTGGACTGGGATGGATACATTTTCTCCCCCCGCCGCGAGTGTTTTTTTTTCCATGCTGACTGAAGCGCAGCGGGACTGAACCAGCAATTAAACAGTGAGGAGAGGAGGGATGGGGGTGGGGGGGTGTGTGGGGGGGGGGGGGGGGACTTCGACAAAGATGTCTCTGGTGGAGAAGAGTGGGATCAAAGCTCGTTTTAAGGAAGAAAGGATGGAGAGGATGTGGGTGCAGGGATGGATAAAGAAAGCAGCGCTTTATCTTGCCGTTTGCTGTGCGCATGTCGCGTCAGGAGTGAATGTAATCCCCGCGTTCAAACCTGCACACGCGCGACGTTCGGTTTGTTTGCCCTCTGAAGTGAGCACGCTCTGCGTTCAGCGAGCACAAGTATTCAGACACTAACCACAAACTTGACGTGTGTCATTAGGATGGTGTGCTGTCATAATCCATTTTGTTTTCCGGTTTTATTTCCGTTTTATTCTTTGTTTTTGGTTGTTTTATTTGGGATATTTCAAATATGCAGGAGTGTTCCTTTACTGGTCTTTGAGAGGGACAGCTTGCATTGTTATCGATGTATCATATGAAAATGATCTGGTAATGACAATATTATCGTTCACCAAGTAAGGGGGGGTAATTTATCGCCCACCAAAATTAGTTATTGTGACTAATAAGTACACGAGGTTTTCAAAAATGTTTCACTAAAATATTTTTTTTTTTAAATTGGGGTTACCTTTGTGCACAGCCCTTTCTTTCACCCGATGCCCCTAAATAAAGTCCAGGACAGTACGGCACATTCTTAAACAAAATGGGTTTCAAAACTTTTTAAAAGTTTTTAGAAGAGACAGCTGTTTATTTAGAATCAAAGTTTCATCGGTACATTCTGCCCCAACTGGACATTCGGGGACATTCGTGTTCTGGATGTGGTCCAAAATGAAGATGAGTTAAAAAGTGGTTCTACAAAGTATTGACTCAGATGAATAAACCAGGGGTGCACAGATTGCGGTTTTTCTGGCCGATCCCCTATTCCTTTTTGTTGTTTTTTTCTGAAATGTTGCAAAATATATAAACAAATAAATTTGCTGAGTCGGCAGCAGTGGAGCGACTACTGCTAGCTGCAAATGTGCAGACACGACCCGGCGGGCCGGTCAGTCAGCCAAACCAAAGCAGAAGGAGAACAGAGGTTGATTTTTAGACCTTTGCTGTGGTAGATGAGATCGGTGGATAAGATCATCTTCACACGTATTTTATCGGCCGATCACCGATCTCCCAAAATGAAGAAAATCGATGCCGATCACCAGTGTATCCCGAGAATAAATGTAACATAAATGTAAAGACATTAGAACAGCTGCTTCCCTTCCTCTTTCACCGTTTTGCCTCTATTTTGTGCTGGTCTTTCCCATGAACTGTAAATGACATGTAACATGACCGAACGTGGGAAAGGGATGGGAATACTTTGTTACATTAGATATTGCAGCAGTGTGGCTGTTAGCACTGTTGCCTTGCGGGGTTTGAATCCCAGCCTGGGGCTTTTTGAATTTCCCCCAATCCAGGCGCGGGTTCTCTCCTGGCTCCGTCCAAAACCAAACAGGTTGATCTATTAGTAGGTTTTCCGTAGGAATGAGAGTTTGCGTGCGTGGTCGTTTGTGGTGCCGATGCACCGAGGGTGATCTTTGAGTCGACCAATTCCACCCTGGGAGATTTGTTGGGTTTTTTTTTTTTTTTTCCACCAGCACGTCTCGTAGCTGAAAATGTAATAAATAAAAAAAGAAGAAGGAGGCTTGGATAAATATATGCAAAATTTGCCGCTCACATTTCAAAACAAACTGCGCTGCGGCTCCAACTTAAAGTCAAAGCTTTAGTCGTCTTGAGTATCTGGGGTCGGCAGCAGAGGTTGCGAGTGAGCTTTGTGGATTATCAGCATGTGCAGATTTGCCTCGAGGACGGAGAGACGCGAGAGTCTGTGGTCAGAAGTCTGGATGTGATGAAGGCTGAGTAATCTCTTTCGCCTCCTATTGCTGTATGTTTGGCCTTTTGCCTATCTGTCTATCTCGCTGATATCCTCTCTCCTCCATTAAATACTGAACCACGATTCTGCACCAGAGAGCAAAATATTAACAAAAAAAAACCAAACAAACAGGGGAAGAGAAAACAGAGCTGAGAGGAAGAGAGAGGAGGAAGGGGGAGACGGGGGAGAGAATAAGAAATGCGAGCAGATGGGCAATCTGTGTGAGCGAGGTAACCTGATGAAAAGAGCAGAGAATCAAGAGAAAGAGGTGGTTTAAAGTGGAGGCAGATGGACGTAGATGCAGGACAGGGAAGAGGCAGATGGGTGGAAAGGACTGAAAGATTATACAGACGGATAGTGGCTGGGTTTGCAGGATGTGATTAGAAGTAATATGACATTTGCAGGGCCACTGTCCGCATCAACTTTGATTTTTTTTATTTATTTTTTCCCCCCCTCTGGACGATAGCGCCAGTGGCGTGTTTGGTCCAGTGAGTTAATTAGCTGCATGCATCAGCACTCACCCCTGGTCCCATATGCATGTTCCACACCTGGTGCTATTTCCTCTCACGTTCACAGATTCAAATCCTCCCCAAACCCCCACCCTCCATCTCGACACGACTCACCCATTTCGCAACATTCTGGCGTTTCGCGTGCCAGACCGCCGAGGAGCGCTGATGAGTGATACCTGCGTCGAGTGATACACCGTGGCTCGGTGTCGCCGCCCAAGGTGCTGCTGGGGATTGTTGTCTGTCTGTGTTTCGTTCTCCAGCTGCACACCGACATGGACAGAGGGGACGGGCGCACCAAGTACATGCTGGAGGGCGAGGGAGTCGGCTCTGTGTTCGTCATCGACGGCAACACGGGCAACATCCACGTCACCAAGGCCCTGGACCGCGAGGAGAAGGACGAGTACCGGCTCACGGCGACGGCCACTGACAGGGAGACGGGCCGGGCCCTGGAGCCCTCCTCCGAGTTCATCATCCGGGTGCAGGACATCAACGACAACCCGCCCATCTTCCCCGACGAGCCCTACGTTGCCGTGGTGCCGGAGATGGCCAACATAGGTACGCCACCGGAAGGGGAAGAAAAGTGACTCTGGCAGTGGCGGTTGTTGTCCTGGAGAGTTTAGTCTGGCAGAAGATTGAGGCTGACACTGAAATACGTTATCACTTTTAGTCACTTCTGCCCAAATTAGTAGTGCTTGAGATCTGTGGTGAACGGTAAACTAAGTAGTGATCAGTTACCCAAAATAAACATAAACTGTCACCATGTGGTGACAGTATGAGACAGTTAATCTATGAAATCGATCTTCTCCATCTCTCCTCCATGAGCTCGTTTAGCGAGCTGCAAAAATGCACCAGTCCAAAACAACCAATCAGAGGCAGGAGGAGAGTCTTATCGCTGTCAATCATCCTCATATACACGCTCTGAAATCTGCTAATGGGGAGAAACGGCTCACCGTTACAGGAAAACTGCTCATCCACTGTCATTAATGGCTATGCTAACTAGCTCTAGCATTGATAGCATTGATAGCTGATGGGGAGAAGCTGTAGAGTAACAGCGCAAGGGGGGACGGTGTGAGCAGCACTACATAAGTATGATTGACAGTGCTGAGACCCTCCACCTGGCTCTGATTGGTTTTTTCTGCCCAAGTTGTGTATTTCTGTAGTTAGCACAGGAAGAAGGCAGAGAAGCTTCTCTTCTACCATTCTGCAAAGTGAGAGTTTTAACAAATATGTTAAAAAAAAAAAACATAACTAACAAAAAACAATATTCTAACAAAACTATCATTCTGTAGCTGTAAGTAATTCAAGGGATCATCTGTCCTGACCTAATTGTTTTTGTTCAAAACACAAAAGCTTGGAAACAACAAATAAGTTGTAGGTGCTTTGTTTTAGCCAGTTTGCTGCAACACTGACCCTGACAATGTTTGTCAGGGTCAGTGTCTTATTATTAAAATGACTTTTTTGATATGACATAACAGTTGATCTGTTTTAAAACTGGATCTAAAGCCTAAGAACGCCCTGGTGTCAGGATTCGGTCAGTAGAGACTGCATGTGCTTCTGCTGCACCAGATGCTAAAATTCACCCACGCTAGCTTGCTATTATGCAGCAAGTACGAACCTGAGATAAACCTTGCGATGATGTAAGGATCTTCTTTTCCTGCACATTCGCTCGTGCTCGTCGAAGTTTCAGTTGTGGGAAACATTTAGAGTTTCGCTCTGACTCTCTGGATCTCAAGTGCGTCACTGTTTTCTTGTAGATATGTTCTGCTTAACTAAAATCTTCATGAATTTTAATCTCCAATTACATTTATTTCATAGGAATATTTATGCCTACTGGCATTTTGAATTGCGTTTTGCTGCTCCATTATGAGGATTTTCACCCCAAAGAGTTTTCTTATTTGCCTCAGTGTCAGATGCTGTGCAGCAATAAAAGGTGAATTCCTTTTAAGATTTTTAATTTTTTTTTTTTTTTTTTGTAATTTTTTCATTTTTTATCAGAGGTGCCAATTAGTCTGCAGGGTGCTGCATCTGATCACGGACTCTGCATTAGAATTCATCACACATTTCATGTGAGGAGCATAAGATTATCTAACAGCCTGTCCAACAGTGGCTCGCACATTCCAGCCAGGATGAAGCGGTGGACTCAAAATCAAACCAGTTGTCGATTTTCTGATAGCCTGGAGAAGAAGTTATGCACTTAAACTTTTCTGTGCAAAACTTGAATGTCAACTTTCACTTCAAAGACATTTTATTCTGGTCTCCTAAGCCGATTTTAATTACAGGTCTGCTGTTACTTGCTGAGTTTTCTCAAAGCCTTTACATTTCGGCTGCTGTTTCTTTGACCGTGTCCCTGACATCGGCAGCATGTTGTCGCACTATAGAGCAGGAAGATGCAAGTTTCAGGGTGAGATTTTCTACAGTCGGTGAACGTGTGAAACTGGACGTCCTGGTTAATCTTTCTCCTTGTTTTGTTGTAATTCGTCCTTTAACTGGTCCCTCTAAAACTCGCAGAAGAGCTTTTTGTAAGGGGAAGGGACGCAGAGTGGAATCGCTGGGTTTGATACGGGAGATCGTCACCGATCATTTCAAGCCAAGTTGTTCTGAAAACCATTTGCTCTGGCTGATGAGCTCCATCAGGGGGATTTTCAGGCCCCAAAAAATGTTCCCTGCAGAATTGCTGCATCCTGCTACCTCTGCTAAAAAAAAAAAAAAAAAAAAAAAAAGATTCCCAGGCAGACCGACTTATAATACCACCAAGGGGGAAGCTTTGAAATCAAACCCTGTCTCAAATATGGAAAGCTGAACCCTTGGCAACCTAAATGCAACTTCTGTAATTCTGAATCTGATCGGCGAGGTTGTTGGGGGGGGAAAAAGCGAGGTTCAAACAATCTCCGAGTCCGCGCGGCAGTCCGGGTCAACCTCTCGGGTCCAGAACGACTGATGGTTCAGATAACTCTGAGAAAAGCTCAGGTTAAGTTTGTAGAAAGTGTCAGAACTGACGCAGTGATTCACCGCGGCAACTGCTGGAAGGATGAAATGACGATGTCGGTGCTAGCTAGCCGGTCGTCTTCACAGTTTGTTACCACGGTGATATGTTCAGAGTCATATTTAGTTTTCTGCATGGAAAAAAATAAATAAATAAATAAAAAAAAGCAAACAAAAAAGTTTAGGCTCAACTTTCCTAGAGTGTTCAGTGTCTGACAGCGTGAGACTAGCGTATGATGTCATCAACCAAAGCAGGATTAGTCTCTTTTTTTTTTTTTTATTCAGAGAACCTTTTAATAAGAGACTTTATAAAATCTGCCAGTGGAAATCTATATGACATCACCGTAGCGTGTAGTATTCAGGAATGTGACGCTGGTAATTGAATATCGTATTCCTGGTTGCCAACTAAAAGTTCCACCAGCAGATTATTTCACTTATAACAATAGATGGAAAAATGTCTTGTTATAAATAATAACAATAATAATGTTTATGCAAGTAGATATTGAGGAATTATGTACTTAAAACAAACAAATATTTGCTGAAAAGCTACTTGTATGTTGGTTTTTGTCTCATTTGAAGAGCAAAACCAGGACAAAATTACTTTGTAAGATTTTGTGTTTTTCTTTTGCAGTGAAATAGTTTCTTTGCGACAGACTGTTAATAACAAAGATCTCATTTAAAATAACACCAGCTAATCCCCTGAGGCTTTTTTATTTTTTAAAAAAAATTTTTTTTCCCTTTTTATGCCACAGTGTCCCTTCAATGCTAAGTGGCCTTTAAAGCAACAAGCTGGGGTCAAAGAGAGTGAAGGAAAGCTATCGAAGTTTGAAGAAAAGCTTTAGAAAATGTTCAGAAAGCCCAGAGGGAACCGCTGATCGTCACCGCTCCGCCAGTAAATAACAAGAAAATCTGGTTCTGCTGAGGCTAAATGTAAAGAAATTGGCTTCAGATTGCCGTAAAGTACTATGCAGAATCAAATTTTCACTTGACATATTTTTTTTTTTTCTTTTCCACACTTGGGCTAAACACAGCGCTCCAAGCATGAGATCAAGGATGACATTCAGAACATTTTGTGAGCAGCAGAGAGGCAGGAGGAATTGCATTATCCCGTTTGGCCTGACAGATTTAACTACTGAACATTAAACCTTGCGTCCAAAGATTTTGGACCTAATCATAATCTGATTCTAATGTGGAGCGTTGCCTTTTGCGTTTCACAGGCACTTCCATAACCCGGGTCACGGCCACAGACGCCGACGACCCGACGTACGGAAACAGCGCCCGGCTGGTCTACGGGATTTTACAGGGCCAGGACCTGTTCTCCGTGGATCCCCAGACAGGTTTGTTCACCGCCGGCAGCAATTAGCGGCGTTTCATAGACGGCTTCTCCAGCTGATGGGAACACTTTCCATAGTTAATCCTATTCATATGGTTACGTTTTATCCGTTCCCACCATATGTTCAGCAGAAAACTCGATTTCTCTCTCTCTCTCTCTGAGTCAGTTTAGGCCCGGAGTCGCATGTTTGGAAATCTCCTCGTTTTAAAATGTATGACTCGCTTTGACGCTAACGCGAGGAGACGGCGTGTCACTGTGAAATCTGGAGCTGTTGTGATTCTTCTTCTTCTTTTTTTTGTTCTCCCCGCTTCCCTCTCCACCAGGCATCCTGCGGACCGCCATACCTGACATGGACAGGGAGACGCAGGACGAATATCTGGTGGTCCTGCAGGCCAAAGACATGGGCGGACATCAGGGTGGGCTAACGGGGACCACCACCGTCACCGTGAAGCTGAGCGACGTCAACGACAACCCGCCCCACTTCAGACGCAGTGAGCGCACCGCGGCTTCCGATCGTAGACGTAGCGAGGATCACGAGACGATAAAGCGTCCTGCGATGACAGAGAGTTCGGATAGTTTTCGCCTTGTTTGGGTTCGGGTTGAGAGCTGAGCGTTTCTTACCGAGTCGTTGTTTTGGAAACTCGCTCTCACACGGCATGAGCTGCAGAGGAAGCGAGGTCGCAAAAGTATCAACAGCCCTCTGCCAGATTACAGCCGTGAATTTAAACGTACTTTAATGGGGTTTTATGTGATCGGGCAGCAAGAAAAAAAAAAAGCAAAACACATTTTCAACATTTTGAATTCGAGCTGAAAAGTGTGCCATTAAAGTGGATGGCAGAGCCTCTGTGCACAGCAGTTTTTAAGTCTTGCTGCAAATTCGCTTTCAGATTGAGAACTGGGCTTTGACTAGGCCATTCCAGCACGTGATTGTGCTTTGACATGAACCATTCCACTGTTGCTTTGGCTGTGTGTTTTAGAGCTGTTATTCTTCTGGAAAATGAAACCGGCCCGCAGCCGCATGGGTTTTGCTGCAGGTTTTCTCCCTTGAGTTCCTCCAAATGAAACAGTTAAAGGGATCTGATCTCTTGCAATCTGACGCTTCATTTGTTGGTTTGGAAGCTCAGCTTCAAGACTATTCCTTCAGTTTTATGCTGTTTGTGGACCGGAGTTCTCCGTTAACTCCTTGTGGTCCCTTTAAGGGGCAGAATTACAACCGTAAAAACGACTGTTTTTAGACAGAAGCCCAATTTCGACCTGCTCAATTAAAGTCAAATTTCTTCTAAGTCATTTTTGATATATACAATATTTTCATAACAACTGAAGGTAATTTTACCTGATTGTGCTATGAAATGGTTCTATATGGCTGGAAAACACATCACACTGCCCCTTTAATTTTTTGTTTCGTTTGACTATAAAAATTCCCTTGAATAATATCCATAGAATGATATTTATCGCCAACTTTTTTTTTTCTCTCATCTGACCAGAGCATCTTGTTTGACATGTTTGCTGTGTCTCCTATTTATCTTAAGGCTGGCTGTCATCTGTCCGGTTCTGTTATTTATCCCTGATCAGGAGCGCCGGTTCCGGTCGGTTCCGGTCGGTTCCGGTCGGTTCCGGTCGGTTCCCGTCTTCTCTTCCCTCGTCCTGATGAAGAATTGAACTCTGATCTTTAAATCTCAGCACGTCCGCTGCTCTAATCTGCTCCACGAGTTTCTCTTTGACATTCCCGCCTCAACTTTTTGGTTGTCCTGATGCCTTTTTTTTTTTTTTCCTGTCAACACAAATATTTGCTCCTCGTCTCTGTTCATCGCAGTAAATCCCAATAATACACAGGGACGTCTGCGGTTATGACATGACGAGATGCGAGGAAAGGTTGTGTGCGAGTACCATTTTATTATTTTTCTATTTTATTTTGCAAGGCATTCCGCGGAAGCGTCCCATATTGGTCCCCGACGTTTACACGGACTGCGTCTTGATGCAGAAGAGTGAAAGATCATGTCCCCTTTTCTTTTCCCCATCAAAGCTTTTTCCCGGTTCCCCGCTATTAATATTTCATCTTATAGTTCAGTGCTTTCTGCTTCAATAGACAGCAAAATCACTGCAGAATGTGTCCAACACTCAGCAAAACCCTGCATTTCTTTATATACTACCTCTTCCCTGTGTGCGTTTCTGCCCCCGTCTCTACTCACTGCCATTCATCTTAATGTTTAAAGCCCCCCACCTCCCCTCCTCTTTTTTCCTTATGTTGATATATTGTGCTGCAACACAGGCGTTTTATGAAAGCAATATTATAACTCCCGACAGCACCAGCGTGTTATTTATTTACTGATATCTGACGATATAAACCCCCTTCACTGCAGGGCGTTATTTTCACTTTGACAATAACGCCACAGTTTTAGCGAACGGCTCATTTGCCATGCTCTTTGAAAGCGAAGGGCGTGTTTTTATTTACTTATTTATTTTTTTTACAATGTGCGTGTTTATGAGGAGGAGGCGTCAATTTGATTAAGGTGAAGTCTTTCCTCAGGATTTGATTTTTTTTTTTTTTTTTTTTTTTTTTTTCTTTGCTGCTGCGGCGCATCATAACAAGCAGCGCTCGTTACCAGATGCCAGGTAAACGCCGCCGCCGCCCGCCGCCGCTCGCTGACTGGCCTCTCACCGCCTGCTGAGCGGTCGCTGGCTGTCTCAGTGAAACAGTGGCAGCAGAACAGGCTGCGGTTCCGTTAGGAACGCTTCAGCGTTTGTGCCAAATACTATAAAAGCTACATTTAGGTTGACGCGCAGTGGGGGGGAAAAAAAAAAAAACAACAAAAAAATGATTTGCCCTTTAAAAATGTTTTTATCTTATTTTGTTTTTATCTTTGTATTGGAGTCTCTCGACTCTACCTCAAGGAAGATTTTGCTCTCAAATTAAATATTTTTTGCATTTTAGGAAAAAATCCACAGAAAGTTGTTTTGTGTGTTTTTATCATAGAAGCGCGTCACTCAAGTATTTTGTACCCACTTATAAAATCAGTCTAAATTCTGTTTTAGGTTTCAGCAAAAGAAATTCAAAGGAAAAACCATGATCATACATATAGGACAGAAGTTGGATGATGCCTCAAACCAGAATAGTAAAAAGTATCGATATCGGTATCGATATCGGTATCGATATCGATATCGATATCGGCGATACTGGGCTTGTATTTAACAAATTTAGTTTGCATACTTTTTTCCTTTGGTAAACGTTAATCTTTATTTGAAAATGTAACGTTTTGACATTCAGCGGTTTTAACTGTCATTGTTTGATGCTCTTCCCTTATGAAGTTAATTTAATGTCAGCATCAATTGATGATAATGAGCTTTAACTATAAGAGCTCATGAAGAATTGAACCTTTTTTTTTTATACCCACATACTGTCAGTCGCGGAAATGTAAAGTAAACATGCAGCTGTTTGACACTTAAGACTTTAAGCTTCAGTTTAAATACATCTCCATGTTAACACAGAGTGATCATCATCGTCCTCATGTCTGTGATTATTAGGCTGCTCAGTTTCCATTTCCTGGCCGGAACCAAAGAAACGACGCTGAATGTTTGAAGATAATTGGTCTGAAGCCAGAAGTTTTTCAGCGTTTGAGGACGGACATCCCAGAGCGGCTCCGGGCTTTTTAAGAGACGGAGATCGGAAATCATTTCAATAATAGTCAAACGGCATGGCTGAAATGTTTGAAGTGATTCAAGAGTTCAGATGGAGTAGGACTGGGGAGAAACCAGAAACCTGCATAAATTATAGAACGCAGCTTTTAAAGAGCGCTGCAAAGTATTTAAATCCCTTGAAATCCGTCACATTACAACTTCAGTGAGTTTCACTGGGATTGTAAGTGATGGCCTAACACAAAGTAGACCGTAATTATGAAGAGAATTTGTTTATTGTTATACAAATGGGAATTCTGGCCCTGTGTCAGTAATCTGTTCAGCCGCTTTGTGCTGGAAGACGCTTTTGGTGAATTTTGGCGACTTTAACTTTGCACACCAAAACAGCAAATGAGCTCAAGCGAGGATGGAGATAATCTGAGAACATCCGTTTTAAGACTCCAGGATGGACATGTCTGAACTTTGACTTGGCCGTTTCCAGCGCAAGATGTACTGTGAGCTAACTCACTCCACTGCTGCTCTGAATGTTTAGGCACGTTGTTTCCCAAAACAAAAACGGCAATCAAATAAAAAAAAAAAAAAAAAAAAACAATTACAAAAAAACTTTTTTTTTTTTTTTTTTACACTTTTGCTACGTCCTGCCAACATGGCTTGTGTTTAATTGCAAATGAGTTTCCTATTACTTTCTTTCGACAATGGCTTTCCTCCTCTCTCTCCTTCGTGAAGTCCAGATTTGTGAAACTTATCAACAGACATGTCGCACACCTGTAATCTCGCCTGAGCCGGAGATCTCTGCACCTCCTCCAGAGTCACAATGGGCCTCTTGGCTGCTTTTATAACTAACGCTCCTCCTGCTCCTGCTTTGAACCTCCACCCACCTGAGGCCTTTAAATCTCGACTAAAAACCCACGTGTTTAGAGTTGTATTCGAAACGTAATCAATTCCGAATTTCATGATGGAACTTGACGTACTGTTATGTTTTGATGGTTGATTCTGTTGCGTGACTTTGTGCGTTTTTGTGTTTGTTATGATGTAAAGCAACTTTCAAATGCCTTGCTGCTGAAATGTGGCATACAAATAAAATTTGATTGATTGATTGGTAACCTGCAGAGTTCGTTTCATGCGTCTCTGCGCACCATAACGTATCAAGGATGCATGTTTTTGGCTTTTGGACACAAATGACAAATTTTTTTTTTGTGTCACCCATGCCGCGCACCGGCCCTGTGGAAAAACCAACATCTGATGATATCGCGGCGTAAAGACGAGGAGGGTCAGAGCAGCACAGGAGGAGCGTTTTTCTTTTCATTATCGATAAATGACATCTCACTCCCCTTTATCACAAAGCTGTTATTCTCTTAAACTTTAATTCTGTTTTTTATTGAATACGTCTCTGCAGTTGTTGCAAATTAAAGGAATATATTGGGTCTTCTACGCCATAAAACGCTTAGGACAGCAATCAACAGGGTTGAGGCAGCTTAGCTGGGTTTTATTGTCCAGACTCGTGGCCATCAAACTGCTCAAGGTCATTCTGGTGGCGTTCAGCACAAACCTGAAATCTATCATTGCGTTTAGCTTCAGGGCTGCGGCTAACGATTCTGTTGGTCGTCGATTAATCTAAACTAACGACCATCCTCGTGATTAAAAACATCGTACACGTTCTGCAGATGTCTCATTTAACCACTTAAACTTCTCTTTTGCAATGTAAGAAATACATTTAAAATATTTAGGTAATTCCTTTTTTAAATAAGAAAATAAACATTTTCAAGCCTAAAATGCAGCAATAGTTTATTATTTGTAGCTAAAATGTACTTCAAATATCTGAAAAGCTCATTGGCTTTACATCAATACAATAAGTATAATCTGCTGATCTTTTTTTTTTTTTTTTTTTTGGATCAACTAATTAATAGCTGGACGGCAAAAGGTGATTAATAGATTTGGTTATCCAGATTTGTGAAGCAGGGGAAGCTAAAACTGACTCTTTATATCTGGGCAGAATATATTTGCACAGAGAAGTTTTCTTTTAATCTTAAATGCAAAAGTCGCCATAATTTTTTGTACACTTTTGTCTTAATAAATGCTCCGAATATATTGGTCTCAGCCGCTGGCCTTTGTCTGAGTCTGCACATTTCAGTAAACGATTAATCGTCGACTAAATTAGCTGACGATTATTTCAGTAGCCGATTCGTCACGGTTAATCCGATTAATCGGTTTCATTTCAAAGCAATTACGTGTCCATTAATTCTGTTTTCTGCAGGAACAACGTCTGTAGTTGACCAACAGCGTCTGTTAAAAATGAAAAATATTAATTTGGAGACTTCAAACTTCATGCATGTAGAAAAATCTACTGCAAGATCCAAAAACACTTTATTAATACACACAGTCGTTTCATTATTTTGGTTAAAGTGAATACTCTCTAAAATTTTTTACTACTGCCTTATAAACATGTTTACTCCCCTCCTCCCCAACCACAGCAGCTCTGTATAATTCATTTTTCCCCCTGCAGAAACAAGTTTACCTACATTAGCATGGCCTCAAGACAAAACACTGTTCCCCGAATGATTTACTGCGATCGTCGCACCGGCCGATCGCTCCTGCAACACAAGCAGACCCGTGATATACTGCGAGAGCCGTGATAGAGAGCGAACAATGCTCCAAACTTCATCATGAAATCTGCGCAGGGGGAGCAGCTGCATGCATCAGCGTAATGCCAGCTTTGTTTTGAGCCCAAACGGAGCCAGACAGCGTCCTCATGAACATTCAGTGCCAGCTCTCAAACTGCTCCATTCATTGTGGCCTCCCCCCCCCCCCCCCCCTCCCGACCCCACGACCCCCCGGCCCTCTCCGCTGCAGGTGCGTGGTCGTTCTCTGTGTCGGAGCTGGCTGCACCAGGTGTGGAGGTGGGGCGTCTCACTGCCACCGACCCCGACCTGGGAGAAAACGCGCAGCTGGAGTTCACCATCATGGACGCGGAGGAGGCGGAGATCTTCAACGTCACCGGCAGAGCCAGAGAGGCCGTCATCGTGCTGAACAAGGTGAGCGGCTTTGGGTGATTCACTGCGGTATCATGTTGTCGACCGACACAAACTAGAGCATAAATAGACTATGCATGGAATGTAGAAATGTGTCACACACACTTTATTAAGCCCCCAAATTTAGCAGATTTTTAGAAAGATAAGCTAAAAAGTAAAAAAAAAATCCTTAATATAGATTTTTTTTAAAAATACTAGTTCAACTGGCAAATTATTTGACCTTTAATAAAAAAAACACTTTTCCATGTCTTAAGTCAAGTGACACCAAAATTAAGAAATTATTCACTTCAAACAAATCTTTACATCTTGCTGAGGCGCTTAGTCTTATTTTGAGACATCTGCAAAAGTTCTTAGTGAGGTTTTGTGTTTCTGCAGTGAGCAAATGAAAACAGCCTGCCAGACACGGCAGTCCACCTAAACTGACAAGCAAGCGAGAGGCCCCGTAGTGACTCTAGAGGAGCTGCAGAGATACACAGCTCAGGAGGGAATCTGTTAGTCACCCACTCTGCAAATCTGCTCTTTATGAAACAATGGTCGCAAAGTAGCCGTGACAAATTTCACTTCCAGACATCTTCTGATCAGTCCATTTGTGAGCCTGCATGCAAAATGCCGTGTTTAGTAGAAAAGACTGTAAAAATGACCGAGGGTCTGGCTTTACAATGCTTTCTAGGTAGCCAGCTAGTTTTGTCTAGCTAACTACACTGCAAAAGCACGAAATACTTTTGCCTGGTTTCTAGTGCAAATATCTTCTTACACTTGAAATAAGACAAAAGTATCTGACAAGTAACTTTTCGGGAAGATGTCAGAGCTGCTTTTCAGTATTTCACTTGTAACTTGGGAAAAATGTCTTGTTATAAGTGAAATAGTCTGACAGAGAAGCGAGCACTTTTTAATCAACATCAAGGAATCATTTAGTTAAAACAAGCTTCTACATATTGCTGAAAAGTCACGTGTTGGTTAGTTTTGCTTTATTTCAAGTGCACTAAGGTATGTGCACTGGAGTCTAGGCCAAAATTGCTTAACAAGGTTTTGTGCTTTTGCAGCGTAGCGAGCTTTTTTACGTGCATCATGGGTAAGTGTAAATTTATCGGCAGTTCGCTGGGCGATGTTCATCTTAACCACTGGCTCCTTTCTGTTGCCAACCCGTACGATTCATTTACTTGCTATTTTCTGTGTGCGTGTGTGCGTGTGTGTGTGTGCGTGTGTGGGTGTGCGTGTGTGTGTGTATTTCTGTTGTGCTACAGGTCTTAAAAATGTTTTAAAATTCTCATATTCTTTGTGACAAGACTTTAAAACTGAGGTTGAGGCCTGAGCTCATTCACAAAGAAGAAATGTCTTGAGTTTCTCTCTGTAGACGTGCGAAGCTGATGGAGACGCACACCAAAAAGCTCGCAAATGTAACGGCGGTGAAAGATGGCTCAATACAGTATTGACCCAGAGGAGTTTTGGACATATTTTTAAAGCGTGGAATATTTTCTTTACCCACCACTTTGTGTCGGTTCACACACAAAATCTCAATAAGATGCACGGACGTTTGTGGTTGTAAAGGATGAAGCTGGAAAAAGTTGGAGGGGTTTGAATAGTTTTTCAAATCGTTGCATCAGCAACACTTTAAACATCTTCTGCGGATAGTGTGAGCCCGCCGGTGTCCTGAAGGGAGTGATAAATGAGAAATCATGAACTAGACATCAGCTGGTCGGAGGCTAATTGAAAGTGAGGTCCTGTTAAAAGAACAGGATTTTGACTTTTAGGGCTTTTGACAACATTCGGTGAGATTATATAAGAAGGATTGAAGGAGAAGGTGAGGCTCGTCATTAATTATCAGCCAAGCCGCATAAGAAAAGAATGAATGGAGGAAATGAATGATGAAGTCTTCGGCTGGATCAAAACCAGAGCAAAAAATAACTCACTGTCGTTTTTTTTTTTTTTTTTTTCTCTCTCTCTTTTCTTTTTGCAGCTCCTGGATTACGAAATGCGTAATTCGTATACTTTTTCCGTGGAAGTGGCAAACCCGGTCGTTGACCCCCGGTTCATACGGAAAGGGCCCTTCAAGGACCAGGCGACGGTCCGGGTGATGATCCTCAACGCCGACGAGCCGCCGCGGTTCTCCCAGGCCGTCTACCACCTGGACGTGTCAGAGAACTGCCCCCCCGTCTGCGCCGTCGGCCGCGTCCACGCCGTGGACCCGGACACGGGACAGAGCAGCAACATCAGGTGGCCGACTCACCGTCGCTTACACACGCATACACACGCACACACACACACCTCTCACACACTCATTAGCTTCTTTACGCCTGCGATTCCTGACTGTTCCTCGTCCCGTATCCTAGGTACTCCATCGATCCGCAGTCGGACCCCGAGGCTTTGTTCCGCATCGCCTCCGACAAGGGCTTTATCAGCGCGGTGGTAGAGTTGGACCGTGAGCAGGAGCAGTGGCACAATATCTCAGTCATCGCCACACAGAGGGGTATGACGGACCGCGCTGCCGCGGGGCGCCTGGAGCACCATGGCGACACCGAGTCGTATTTCACCCGCTGGAGAGCAAACGGTGGATTTTTCTGTAATAACTTGAACATTAGCGTTCATTTCCCCCCCGCCCCCTCCTCTTGTCTCCCTTCCAGACAACCCAAATCTTGTGTCGAGGGCTGTGGTTGCCATAGAGACACTGGACCAGAATGACAATGCGCCGGAGTTGGACAGGCAGTACGCAACATCAGTATGTGACTCCAGCGCCCCGGGTCAGGTCTGTTCTTGTTCAGCCTCGGCCTGATAAAACACTGCTCCTCATTTTACCCACTCAGTCTCTGCAGCCACTGTACTTCCTAATGTTTTGGGTTTTTTTCGCCCCTATAACTACACAATTAAAGCCTCCGCATCGTTCACTCGCCGCTTGGCTTTATAAATGATAGCAATAAGAGTTAAACGTTTATCTGGCGCTGCAGTTTCTGAAACTGAACTAACTTGAGTGCAACATGCAGCCACTGCTGGACTCTGCTGATGCAATTAGATACTTTAAAGCGGAGGCAGAAATGTTGGGTTTGCATCAGCAGTGCAGAAGAAAAAGCTTTCTGTGGGGATGAGAAGAGGGGGATTGTCAGCTCCTGGAATGGCTTTTACTGCGAAGAAGTGAAAAGCGTGAGCAATCAAACAATGTGATTATGGGATCATTTCGCAGTTTGTCCACATTGCTTTGTTTTTTTGGGGGGGGGGTTTTCATTTTCTCACTTTGCTGGATTTTATCGTTATTGAGTGTGGCTGACCAACATTTGTGGAGTGAAATAGAAATCAAGCAGACGTGGGTTCAAACTTTGACTAAGTTCCATTAGTCATCGAAACTCAACCATTTTGACCTCCCAGTTGAAGAAGTCAACTGGAACGCTCAAGGAAGTCAGACTCCCCACTCAGAACAGTGGGAGGAACTCCGACTAGTCCCAGTTACGATTTGCAAGACTTGTTTCAATATGGCCGCTCCTCAAATCAACAGTAGTAAGGTGTGATGGAAACATTCTCCTGTGAGAAGAAGAATGTCGGCGTGAAGTTGGATGAGACAAACTCTCCTCCTGTAACTGCTGCAGAATTTGGTGCCGCAAAGTGCTGAGTTGGAGATGAATAAAAACACATTAAAGGCGACCTATTGTGCTTCCTTTAACAGGTTACGAATTTGTATGGGCTATGCAAAACATGTTTGGTTTTCTGCAAAAAATGTAACAGTCGTAGGTAATGAGATTCAATTCTGCCTGTTCCCTTCCCAATGATCTTTCTTAGGGCCTCCTGTCACTTTTAAACCAAATAAGCTGCTGCTGGCCACGCCCCCTCCACTCAACGTTTACACTCGCACATGAAAAAATGGCTGCAAAACAAAATGCACAATTATACATCTTTGAAAAGCAGAAGTGGAGCCTCCTGCACAAACAGTCGAATGGAGCAAGTGGTTTCTAAACGATAACCCAACAATGAAACGCTGGTCTTTTCCAGCAGCCATTGTACACAGCGCATACAGAGGTGCACTCACACTGAAAAAAGAAAATGGAGCTTCAGCTTTAAAAAATGTAAATTTGTTAGATGTAATCAAATTAAATTTGTCAAGTTTACTTTATTTACGTTTGCTTAACGTGGCAACTTAATAAACGTCATTTATTTACTTGGGTAAATAATTTGGTTACTTATAATATATGGACAGTTTTTTTTTTTTCTGCTGGCTCATCTATTTTCTTTTTTCAGTGCAGCTGACCAAAGATGCTGGAGCTTGTTGCTCTAGGTAACGGGGCTGGGCTCCCCTGGGGTTGCGAGGTGACAGCAGTGCCTGCCTATTCCAAATTTGTATGAAACGTATTTTTTTAAGACCTTGGGTTGTTGTAGAAGCAGTAGAAACCCAAATGAAAGTACAAATGCGTGCAAATGTTTAATTTTGCATCCTAGGTCCCCTTTAAAGCTTGTAACTTGTAACAAGACATGCAGAAGTTGAACTTCACAGCACATGAACAACAGATTATTCTCCGCCGGGCTGTTAAACGACGCTTGTTAAAACGGTCCTCCGGCTCTTTGCTCCACAGGTTGTCCAGGTCCTCCGAGCGGTCGACAGGGATCAGGGAGGACAGGACTCTCCGGTCCACTTCAGCATCCCTCCTGAGTCCAGCTCCGCCCTCAACCTCTCCATCAGAGAATCTGGAGGTTACCTCCCCCGCTTCCCCCTACAGCTGCTATTTCACATTTCACGCAGAAATTCGACACCCGTCGATTAGCGACAAGAGAGCGCCCTGTGCTTTGCTGTGCAGTGACATGCTTGATGTGTTGTCACATCATCAGGTGTGACAGCCAGCCTGGTGCTGCAGTCGGCCTTGGAGCCGCTCCCTGGCTTCTCTGCGTCTCCGCTCGCCCTCGACGTGCCGGTGGTGCTGCGTGACGGGGCCTCGGGGCTGACCAACACTGGCACCGTCACAGTCACCATTTGCCCGTGTCTGCAAGGCGGCATGCAGACGGAGAGCCGGGGCAGGCAGCGGGACCCGCGGTGGGAGAGGCATGTGGTCTGCCTGCCCGCGCCGTCCGCCTCGCCGTCGCTCATCTTCAGCTTGGTCACGCTGCTCGCCATGCTGGCCTGTGTCACCACTCTGCTGGGTGAGTTCTGGGGGTGCAGAGGATTTCGTCCGACATTTCTGGTGGGGGGGAAAAAAAAAAAAAAAAAACAACTCCCAAGTATGTTTTTTTTTTCTTTTTTTTTTTTTATTCTTTCGAGCGACTTGTATTTGGAAAAGACGCTGAGCGGTTGTGTCAGGCTTGCTTCTGGAACATCAGTGGAGTATGTGGGCATGTGTCTGTTCTTTGCCCTTTAGTGGTGTGTGCTCTCTCGCTGTCATTGCGCCATCAGAAGCGAGACTCCCACTCGCCCTTTGAGGAGGATGATGTCAGGGAAAACATCATATCCTACGACGACGAGGGGGGAGGCGAAGCGGACACGGCCGCCTTTGACATCGCGGCGCTGCAGAGCATGCACAGGATCCAGCACATGCACAACAGCGGGAACATGTGAGTCGCCCGCGCGCTGTGGCTCTCGGCCGTTTGCGTGCGTGCTTGCTTTTCGATGGCTGTGATCTCTCTCTCTCCTTCGACACGCAGATGGTACACCCAGCAGAATCCGCCCGGAGCCAAGACGTACAGCTGGAGCCGCCACCCGCGCCCGGCTCTGGGCCCCCAGCAGCGGCCGGGCTCGGCCCCGCTCTACGGGCGCCTCTGCTACGGCGTCCACACGCTGCCCGTTCCCAGAGACTACCCGCTCGGGCCACTAGAGGCGGGCCTCCAGCTGGGCCGGGTGACCCAGGGCGTCGGGGCGGGTCACGGCGCCAATCGTCTCCTCGTCCCCGGCCGGAGAACCTTTGAGCATCTGCTGCGCTCGCCCGAGATGGGCCTCGGCAGCTTCGAAGTGGAGCATATGCTGGCAAAGAGCGCGGCCGCAAACGGGAACGAGAGTGGCGGGGCAAACGCGGCTGGCGCCAAAGGGAAGGAGGAGCAGGCCAAGGTCAGAAAACGCTGCGGAGCAAAACAGTTACTCACAGCTCGCTGTTTATGTTTTGTTTTTTTGTTATGTTTTTTTGTCTTTGAACAAGTTCCAACATTATTAGGCCTGTGAGAGAAGAAAAGCAAGTAAAGTAAATTTATATAAAAGTCATTATCAGGTCAGCTTACCTTATAGTGTCAAACATTTAAAGGGATAGTTCAGGATTTTTTTAAGTGAAATTCTGTCTAAAAGGTTCAAAGTCTACTTAGATAGATGCTCAGTACAATATCCACTGAGAATCTGCTGAGCTATAAAACTGCTGTATAAATATGACTTAAGAGGAATTTGACTTCAAAATTTAACACCTTGAAATTGGGCCTCTGTCTCTTTAAGAAGCTCCTGCTCTTTCTGAAAACTTTAACAATGTTTTTAGGAGAGTTGCTCTGAGAAGTAGATCTTATAACGAGCTCGGCAGATGCCAGTCCACCAGGTTGTTGCTAGTTGCCTCCGGCTAGTCTGTAGGAGCCGAGCGGAGGGCAGCTCTGTGAGGTAGAAGCTCAGACGCTTGGAAACTGAAGCTCAGAGTAGGAGCTTCGTCCTTGAAGGTGGTGCGAGGTTCCATCCAGAATGGTTCCCGCGGGAGATTAAAGTATTTCTGAAACATGCATGAAAGAATCAATATAACACAGCAGGTTTGTTTTTGATAAGGAAATGACATTATAACATGACAAAAAGTTGAAAAAAGTCGATTTTCCCCAACATCTCCACTTTAACAACCTTTATTCAAACATTTTTCTCAGTGGGTTTTTCACTCAGATCGATTACCGATGACGCACGGCCTCCCACCGGCATTCCCCACATAAATAAAAATCAGCTTCCCTGTAAATAACTATAAACTGCAACAACCTTCCTGACACTCAAGTTAGTTTACGACAGTAAAAGTCTGCTCCCCCCCGAGAGAATCTAATCTGGATTTATGCTAAATGAAAAGTTAACCTGATGCGGCTACAACATTACGCGCTCATAAGACAAAATCTGCCTTAAAACTCATGAGCTGCATCTGTTTAAAATGCAATACTTTATCATCAAATCAATGCACTTCTTTTATGTCAGGTGTATAATTTAGCCCACAGTTATTGGCAAAGATAACTGATTGTATTTTACTGCAATGAATATATATCTACAAATAAATCTTAAGTGTTCAGTAGAGTAGAAAAATAAATTTAAAGAAATTGTTCAATTTTAGTGTTGCACCGTTGATTTATGAAATGTAATTTACGATGTTTGTGTTATGCTTTACGTTTTAGGTTGATTAGTTTCTATGGTTTTCTAACTAGAAACCTATATTTATATACACACAGTGAAGAGGATGAGTGATAAAAATGTACAAAGCCAAGTTACCATAACAACCACTGTACGCCATATACACGCCAGCTGGTTGCTTGAGAGGCATGGCAAAAAAAAAAACCCCCGGCATAAATATAAACATGGATAGTTTGCTAAGGATTGCGATCCTGCGATTTGGTCGCATGAAAGTTGGGCCAAGTCTGGCTTTTTGGTCCAAATGTGGCCCATATCAGAACTCCAGATCAGGGCCACTTAAATACAGCGGGGTACATATCTGCTGTTGTTTGTAAGTGTTTTGGTCTTTAGCATTTAGTCTGGGGGGCGCATTGATCCACTTTTCTCACTCCCGATACGATATCTGAGATTTGGTATCGGCTGATACCGATCCGATGCAGAACAACAGTTCTCAGTTAACTTAAAACGATTCTTTTTTTTTTTTTTTTTTTTTATAACACAGACGTAAATGTACTTAATTAAAAATGTGTTAGCTAACTCTGCACCGGTACAATACACTTAAATGCACCAATAGCTTCGCAAGTTTGGTCAAACATGTAAAAATAAATTAAATTTGTTCAGTCAGAGCAATTAAGAGTAGAACAGCCAGTGTAAAATAAATGTTCAGAGCCCTTATTGCCCTTATGGATCAGACACATTGTCACCAACACCCAATCTAGGATGTTTTTCTAGATTGGCTCTGATATCGATATCAGAGCCAATTTAGCCAATATTAATATTGGATCGTGTATCACTAATTCAGTCTGAATTTGATGTTATTGAAGTATAAAATTTGACCAGATCAAATGTAAACAGTGAATGAGTCACTAATAGAGCTGGTCGTCATTTTTCCGTGCATAGATGTCTGATCCCAAGAAAAACAAAATCTGAGTTGATAAATAAAAATGTAAGTTTTTTAAGTTCTGTGATGGGTTTTTTTTTTTTTTTTTCCCTTTCAAAATCCCTGGGAGTTTTGTTGCAGTGCATGACATCAAAGACTCTTTGGGACTATTTAGATAAAAATATGGTCAACTCTGTCAGCCAAATGAAAATGGTTTTCACTGGGTCCGTCAACAGAAAAGTGATCCGAAAGATTATGGGCCAAATCGATACCGAAATGGTTCACCAGAGGCAAAGCCCACTTTCTTTCATGGCCACCTTCAGTCCTAAATCATTTGGAAAACCAGAGGGGTGAGATGAAGAAAAAAACATTTAAGATTGGAGTCTGAACTCTGGTCGATTTCGAGAAGTAAAGGCTCAGATAAAGGCTCACGTCGTCGGGAACTAGTTTAGAGGGAAGTCGAAGAGCTGTCCTGTTGGCGAGAGAGGGATGTTCAAAGTGTGGGCTCACATAAATATTCCAGGAATGCGTTTTCCTCCCATTTGCAATAAATCACAAGATAAGACAAAAATTATTTTAAGGCCTTTCTTTTACATCCTCAACAGGAGTCCCCATGAATGTAATGAGCGCCGCATAAAGACGGCTTTGGACTGATTAAAATTTATGGAGCCCAGGCGTGGCGAAGCTTCGCGTTAATGCGGGAGCCCGTCTTTCAGTCGTATTTGCATGTCGGCGCTGCCGTAATCAATCATTTGCATATAGGAGCATTGTTTATTGCTTGATGTGGCAATAAAAACAACAGCCGGGGCAGAAGCACTTCACCAGCCGTTAAACCGAGGCTGTCGTTGGAGGAAGTGAGAAAATAAAGTAGGTTTTATTAGGTGGCCTCAGCTGTGAAATCACAGACAGACGAACGGAGAAAAGAAGCTTGTGGCAGCAGTATATAAAAAATAAAGGATAAAAAAAATAAAAAAATCACAAGATCTTCAATATCATCATCCTTATGTGTGGCTTCAACTATTTACAATGCATTCCAAATAAAATCCACATAGATAAAAACAAAAAACAGAATAAATAACCTGATGAGACTTTTGCACCAGCTTGATTACTTAAAGTATAGTTTGTGCATACTCTAGTGTATGTGTGTGTATGTTATAATAAAAAAAAAAAAATGATACCCTTAATAAGAAATGCAGAGTCTGTGAAATTAGCTGTTTCATATTATGGTAAATTTCTGTCGCTACAGTACGTATTTTTCATTTTAACTTTCGCATCTCAAGCTCGAGTGCTCTAAAAAATGTGCGTGCATGATCGGGCGTGTGTATCAGACGGGCGACGTCGTCGCCGCACATTCCTCTCTGTCAAACAGAAAATGCCGGATGATGAGGTCGGTGCACCGGGGAAGTCGGGATCGCATACGAGGCGTGGGGGGGGGGGAAAAAGGCCAAAAAGGGAAGGGAAGGGGAAAAAAAAAAAAACAAACAAACACCTCGGCCAAAAAAGATGTTGGTCCGATCAGAACATGAGGGGATCGAATTAGATGTGCGTCTTAATGAATTCTAAAGCTCTCGACGGTCATCAAGTGCAACGGTTTATTGATAAAAGCAACAAGATGGAGCTGGAAGATGTTCAGGGAAATCTAGAAATGGGAGAAGTTAGACTGCAAAGCCAGCAGAGTCTGGAAGTATTTTCACCTGGTAGCTGATGACGACAGGACGTGAGCTGGCTTGGTGGCGTGCGTCAAACGTGTCACTTCATCTATGTCCTTTTGCATGGAGTACTGCATTACTGGGTCTTGATTCTATCGCCCTCTTCCTGACGGTGCTCCATATAGCGCCATATATCCGCTTTGGGGTTCAGGTCAGCTTATATTGCTGGCATTTCAACCCCAGTAATGTTCTCGCCGTTAAAGCGGCTGTTGGGAAGTGTTGGCTGGTGCCAAATCCTGCTGGAAGATGAAATCAGCGTCTCTGAAAGCTTGACAGCAAAGGGAAGCAGCAGATCACAGAGCGCCACAGATCATTACTGACAACCCGGGTTGTGTGGTTGTGCGCTCTTTCTTGGCATTCTGCGAGCTGGATGTCCAAATTCAATGTGGAATTCACTTTCCTCTGAAACAGGTCCTCTTGTTTTTCTCCTTAGACCAGGTGAAGAACATCTTACGTCGTCTCAGCTCCAGCTTTTGGCTTTAGGATACTTCTGTGTGTGCATGTGTGGGGGGCCTTGTGTGTGTGTGTGTGTGCGTGTGCGTGCGTGTGTGCGTGCGTGTGTGTGTGTGTTGGGGGGGTGACTCCAGCTTCGGTTCACTCTTTGGGAATCTCCCAAAAAACTCTTCAAAGGGTTTTCCTTCGCAGCCCTGCGTACATTTCTTTACCTATGTTGTCTTTCCGCTTAAATGTCAGACGAGCAGGACCTGGACAAATGATCAGGAAGCCCAGATGGTGATCAAGAGCAGCATGTAGAGGATGTAATATATGTATTTTTCTGTTTTTATGGATTTATTAATGGTTATTGTCCTTTTGGATGAGCTTTTCATGTTGTATTGCAGCTTTGCTCCTGCTTCCAAGATAAATTTCCTCCTATCGGAGACTAATTAAAATGATCTTATCTTATTTCCATGAATTAGAGCTGAAGCAATCAATCGGATAAGTTATGATGAGTCGTGATTAATCGATCATTGGAATATAAAAAATTTAAATTCAAATTTTCAAAATGCTTTACCGATCCTACAGTGAAATGAATCGTTGTTGCAACTCAAATCAGTTCAGATTCTTCAGAGATGTTGTAGGTGGAGATGGCTGTTGATAGGAAAATGTCTCGTGTCGCGGTCTGTGTTGCAGTGAATTTGAAGAAGCCTCTGACTGAAGACGCCCTCAAAAAGAGGACGGTCAGGGTTGTCCATAATTTTCTTGACCTTATGTAAAACTCTTTGAATCGTCATCTCCAGGGATTGGAGTAGTTCCTGGAACATGATCGCTTATTGTCCAGCATAATCGATTATGCTGGCCTCTAAAAGATGAATAACATTTTCTTCATTTTTACAATTAATTGCCACAACAATCGATAGGATAATCGACTTCCAAAATAGTCGTTATCTGTTATCTTCACTTCCTGTGTATTCAGCTTGCTGATTGACATGTTAGTTTATTGAGATGCGTTGACCTCTGACCTCTGACTCGCCTCATCGCTCCCTCTCCTTCTCCAGCCAAACCCGACGGGCCCGGAGTCGACAGCCGCCAGCGTCCCGGCAGACCTGGCCTACGAGTCATCGTGCCAGAGCCACACCAGCTTCTCGTCGAACCAGCAGGATGGCAGACCGGGGTCGTCCCAGACCCAGGTCAGCACCGGCGCCACCAGCACCACGGCGGACGACATCGACACCGACTCCTCCATCCCCTCCATGTCGGAGCAGAACTACTCCACCAGCAGCCAGATGAGCAGCGTGAACTCCCCCGCCTACGTCAAGGCAGACTCGTACAGCATTGTGGGCTCGCTGAACCCGGGCGGGATGGGGGTGTGCATCAACGGGACCGGCGCCGGCGGCGGGTTTCCGCTGCTCAACATGGCAACGCTGAAGGCCAGAGACGCGCCCCTGCAGACTTTAACCGCGCCGGCGGGGTCGCTCGGCAACGGAAAAGCCCCAGCGTCCGAAGCCCCGAACCCTCAACCGCTCCGGATGGAAGAACTCCTCAACATCCGTTTGGACCGGGTCACCTCGGACCTGTCGCAGCCGCCCTACGACTCGCTGCAGACTTACGAGTTCGAGGGCCGCGACTCCAGGGCCGAGTCGCTGAGCTCGCTGGAGAGCGATGGCGACAAGGAGGGCGAGCGGGCAGCGGGGGGAGGCCTGGACGAGCTCAACCAGAAGTTCCAGAGGCTGGTGGAAATCATCCGCGAGAGGCAGAAGGAGAAGAAGAAGACGACGCAGAGCGGCGAGGCGGCGGAGACCACAGAGACTCAGAGACGAGGCGAGAACACAGAGAAACAGCTGCAGAGATGGGATTTCTAGATCCCCTGTAAGAGACGAGCGCGAGAGAAGAGGAAAATCTTTGATAACGACGGAGTTTAAACACACACAAACACGGGGAAAAAAAAAAAACAATTCCTCTGACACAAATGAGCTTTCATTTTCTCCCTGACGTCGAGAATCAAGGCAACCCGGTAGCGCAGATCTGTGATCAGTGTGTAGCTTTCACTTTCACCGGGTTTAGAAACGAGAACCCGTCACTTTTCACACCAAACATTAATAATGCAAACAGGGCTTTAAAAGTTAGATATAAATAATGTTGTTTTTTTTTTAATATATATATATGAAGCACTCCAAAAATGGTTGGAGAATATGTGCTATCAGAGAGTGGATAGTTATTTAAGTCAGTATGTGACGTTTTTTGGCTCCACTAGGATGTAAACTGGAGACGCCACATGACTAAAATGACCAAAAATATTCATATCCCTTAAATCTTTTCACCTTACAGCAGGGCTGGAGAACAAATCCATAACAAAATCACGGTAGACACCTGATCAATATCAATCGATAACACATCTGATAGAATATTCAATATATAGAATATTCACTGAAGCACAGCATTCTGGGAGATTTAAGCAGAGGAAAGGTTTTTGCCACCCAACTTCTCACAGCAGCTTGGAATCAACTGACTCACTCTCTCTTTGGTTACCCAGCAACAAGATATTTGAAACAACAGAAAAAACGCCTTGTCAATAATGATCAACATCGACATTTATTGATATCGGCTGATGTGAAACGCTGACTTTGCGATACGTTTCTCGGCCGTATCGTCCAGCCCGATCAGCAACAAACTTCGGTGTTTTGCTTGTTAGGTAGACAGTCACAATTTGTCCCAGAAGTCATTGCGATAAACAACAATATTGTTGTTAGACCTTTTTCCTTGCAATATTGTGGTAGTGGCATAATAACGCTCTAAGATCAAGAAACATTTACTTTCTAACCGTTATTTAATTGTACAATGTCAAAATAAATAAATCAAACACCCAAAACAACAAATAAAACGGTGGATGAGATGCGATCTGATAAAACGATCCACTTTGGCTAAAAACGCTTATGTAGTCGGAAAGGGACCCTGGAAATCACCCTGAACGCATCATCCCAGTGTTTCAAACTTGGTGCAGACGGTCGGGGTCAGAGTTCATGTGGAGATACAGAAAGCTGCAAAAGAGTTGAAGCAATAGAGGTTCCCCCTCCCGAAATGTACAGCTGTGGGCACAGTGAAATCGTTTAGCTCTTTTTGCCATAATGGCTCAGTCAAAGTCAAAACCTCAATCCAAGAATCTGTGACAAGAAAATTGCTGCGCAAAGACACAGCGTTTAAGCTATCTTGAAGAGAACAACAGGAGAAAACGTCTCTAGATGCGCAAAGCTGGTAGATTTATGAGGTACTAACTCACCACGGACGGACACTGAACTTCATTATTTGCAGAGAAACGCGAAACGGGTATGCGCTGGAAAAAAAATCACACTGAAGCTTGTGGTTGGAAGGTGACAAAAATGTCGAGAAGTTTAAGGGACGGATACTTTCGTAAGGCACTGTAAGTCCCCTCTGACATCATACAACATCATACATTAACTACGTTCAAAATGAGAACCGTCCAAACAAAACCTGTTCACTTTGAACGTCAACAATCAGTAGGCTGAGTCTATCAGTGACGCCTGCGTTTTTGCTAAAGGGGAAGAAAAAATATAAAGGTAATTAGCATCCATATGTAGATAAACATTAAGCTCGGCTGTGGCTGTTGTTGACCAGAAGGAGGTTTTTGGGCCCCGGCTATCTTGTCGGACACAAGAAGTCGGTAACGAAGCGAAACGTGGAGAACCTGCACTAGATGATGTTCACCCACACAAGAATTATTTATATTCCCCCCGCATTGTGTGTCTGGAAGCTTCCTCACCTTCTTGTAAAGAGATTTATGCAACACAGAGCGCAGAGACATTGTTCTTGTGACGGCCCCAAGACGCAGAAAGAACAAAAAAAACTCTTCATTTGCTCCGAGAATACTTGGATGTTATTCACGCCTTTGACAGGGCCTCATTTTTAAAGCAATTTTTAAAAAACGCATTCATTATTGAGGAAGGTGCCGGAATAAGTTATTAGAAATAATGACATTATTTTTCAATAATATGATAAAAAATGAATTTGGCTCCCCGCAATTGTTCCCGCTCTTCATCCGCTGTGGGAATTCATCTCTTAATCATCTGTCGGTCTAATGGGATTGGAAGGCTTTCGGACTCATTTTGAAGGCACTTTTTTTTTTTCTTTTTTTTTCCACCCCATGTTTTTGCTTTCCTTACGTTTTATGTTGTTTTTTTTAAAGAAGAATGCAGAGACAAGGAAGAGGGCCAAACGGTGCCACAGTCACCACCACGCAGCTCATTGTCAGAACGCCGTGGGCATCTTTAGACATGATGCTCCGGTCTGCGGATGGAAATGACCGGCCATATCACGACGGAAGCCCATTTAATGTCGAACTGGGCTGCTTTTATACAAATCGCCTCAGCGGTTGTCAGTCGAGAGAAAAATGCCACAAAACAGAACCACCAAATGTGTTTTAGGAAAAAAAAAAAAAAAAAGTCTTCATGTTTAAAAGGGAGAAAAGTCCTAGTTATCAAAGCAAGTCTGTGTTGGTTCAGTCATAGGTCGACAGGACAACGCTGCCACCTACAGGTCAACAGGTAGAATACCTCGTTAATCCTTCAGGAGGAAGGGACGCCATGATGGATTTGACCTAAATATTCCTGGCATTCGGCGCTTACGCTGGAGAACCTGAGGAACTGGGCTAAAATACGGAGGTAGGAAGGCCTGACAGCTTTTTTTCTCATTGGAAAAAACAAACCACAAAAAAAAAAATACAACAAAAAAAAAAATCAAGTGCGTATGAATTTTTGTCACTTCAGCTCATAAAACTTAATTTTGCTCTAACAAAACAGTTGTGGTTGTGATTTCTTGCGCAGCCTTCGGCGACGGTCAGAAATGTGTTCAACGATAAAACGTGTGGTGAAAATAAAACCTGTTGGGAGGTTTAGTGAATAAATGCATTTATTCGTGGTTTTCTGCCACACCTGGTTGCTTTTGGTGCCATCCATTCCATTTCACCCAGAAGGAGGATTCTGTGATATCTTCGACTCGGCACATTTCTACACATGATTATCGCTGCTCCGAGCTCCAACCACATTGTGAACTAAAGTTTGTAGAAATAGGTGGGGGCAGGGGTGACCTTGATGTGAACCATGTTGAATGTTTTGAAACCAAAAAAATTCACGCAACGATTCTTCACTCCGTTAAAGAAACAACCAGATGTATTGTTAGTTTTACGCACAATTATATATAGTCATTCAAATCACAGTTGATAAAGTTCAGATTTAATCTGCAGGATTTTTTTTTTTTTTAAACTTCTGTGCTTTTAAAGTTCACAAGGGGAAAAAAAAACCTGCTGATTCAGTGTTCCATGTTTTTTGGGACGATGACGTCACAGGAGGCACAAGCAATTTTAGAAAGGTTTCTACGGAGTTAGAGTTGGACTCAAAAATATGAAACTCCCTTAAAGGATTTTCTGCAGTGAGGTTCTGAGAAGGTATCAGTTATAGTTTGCTTATCTGTAGAGGAAACGTGACCCTGCAGGGAGCTTGAAGAAAAGCAAATAAACCCTCAAAAGGAAGGAAACTTGACATGTTTGGCACATAGGCTCTCCCATCAAGCTCACAGTTGTAAGGTAACTTCTATTAATACAAATGTTGCTGAGCCTCACTTTAAATTTTGTCATTTAAACTTGTTTTTTAAAGTGCATCGATCATTTGGATTCAAAAACGCTGAGTTTAGACTGAGAAAAATGGGGATGTTTGGTTAGACGTTCCTTTGAATCCAACCGGAGCCAGTTTCAGCTGCTCTTCTTCGACACAGCCCGGTTTGCGCCTTTGCTTCAGATTGGACATTTCTTTTAAATTATTCCTTTCAAAGCTGCAGATTGAGTTCTTGGAGTGACAGATTGCTGGCATCCACGCAGCAGTTAGCAGACTGTTTTCTGAGTTATATGCCACTTTACTTCCCCACCCCTACAGCCATCTTCCCAATCAGGCTCTCTCACGCAGTTCTTGATTCGGAATTTAATTTGGGTGAACAACCAGGCAGAATTAGTCACCGCCGTCCTCGGAGCGACCCGGAGGGAAGTCCTCTTTCGAATAAAATGGTGGAGCTTCGAGGACGTGATGCTTCACATTGGCAGAGAAACTGCGGCGCATAGATGCATATGCAGAGTGATTTAAACCGACAGCATCTTTTTATAACATATAAAAAAAAAGAATAATAATAATGTAATTCTGTTTCTTTTTCACAGTCACTTTATTTTGTTCACTTTTCCAGTCATTCATAAATAAGGTCACAAAGCAATTGCAATAGCTCAACTGTAATGATAGACGCTAATGTTAGCATGAGGGCTATCACTATTTAAAGAGCAACTAGCATACTGACACTACCAGTAGGTCGAGGGTCATCACCAGCATGTTGACAAACACTGACACGGTCCATTTACCATGTAAAACTTAGATTTTCTGTTAAAATTATGCTAATGATACCATAAAAACTGTCAGCAGCATGTTGACTTACATGGTAGTTACAAAACATAGCTACGTAGTTTAAAATGTTATGATTTGTTTCATGCTAACAAATGACATGTTAGCATGAGGGCTCTCACTAGCATGTAGAGCAACTAGCATACTGACACTACCAATAGGTCGAGGGTCATCACCAGCATGTTGACAAACACTGACATGCTCCATTTAGCATGTAAAACTTTGGTTTTCTGTGAAAATAATGCCAATGATACCGTAAAAACTGTCAGCAGCATATTGACTTACATGGTAGTTACAAAACAGCTAACAAATGAAATGCTAGCATGAGGGCTATCGCTAGCATATGGAGTGACTCGTCAGTGACTGGCATTTTGAGACTCCCAGTTGGTTGCGTTACCGTTAGCATGTTCGCTAACATAAAATTCAAAGTGGAAACGTTAGTTTGTAAGTTAAAATTAGCATACGTTTTTAAATCGGTTTCTTTAAAATTTTTGAAAGAGGGCATTTTTTTTCTTCACTCCATTTCATCTTGTGGACATAATCTTTTGCTCAGACTACCATTAGATTTACTATACATATTTTATCTAAAGGAAAAGACAAGTTGTTAAACATGTGCAATATTTGTCAATTTGATAAAACAATGTTCTTTCCATTTTTTTTTCCTCTGAGGATGTTTTTTGCAAACCCAACCAAAATTTACAGAATGAAAACTTGGCACACACAGATATTTGATACCGGAATAAGGCAGAAGAGCTGGATTATTTCACAGATTATCTGTCTTAAAGCAAACTGTTACCACATTGTGAGCATTCTGGTCGCCATAAGCAATAAATTAATTAGTCGCATGATCAATTAAAGCAATCTCAATATATTTTTCTTTTTTTCTCTTTGCTTTCTTCCTACCAAAAACTAAAGTCTTCAGTCTGATGTTTTTGTCTCATTTATCCCTTTTTTTAATTAATTTTTTTAGAGAGAGACTAGATCATTTTAATTGTTGCTGTTGTTTTGTTTATTTTATATATTTAAAATGCCTTCCAGTTACAGCGTTGCTCATTTTCCACCTTTTTAATTTCTTATACATGAGAACCAGGACGGTTCCGCTGTTTAGATCCTGTTTAAAATAATCTCTTTAGATCACGAATCTTTCTGTAGCTAAATCTCAATATTTACTGGACTTCTTCATCAAGCACTCGGTTCCACGGTTTCACGGGCGAATCGTCCGCACGCACAGTGTGACGTCACGCCGATTTATCGCGCGAGAAGGTTTCCACTTTCTCGGAGGTCAGAGCCGAAAGTTCAAAGCTCGTAGATCTTCCAGGGAAGATCGAGGGATTCTTCACGAAATTCTCTCGCAAACATTCGGCGAAGGTCGCTCCAACGCCACAACAGCAGGAAACGTCTTCCACAGAAAAGATGGCAACACTGGGCAGCCAGATGGAGGAAGAGACAAAGTCTGCAGGAGATTCTGGCATTCATCCACCTGAAGTGAGAGAGAAATCCCCCCCTCCCCCATCCCCTGGGAGCCTTTGTTCATCCACAGATCCTGTCAACCAAAGATCTGCAGGAAGAAGAATCAGAACCGGAGCCAAGGTTTGATGAAACCTCTCCGGTGGAGCGCTTCATTCCTCCAGGTGACTTATCTGGTGTTGCAGAGCCAGAAAACTGTCCCTCCAAAGATATGCAGGTACAGGTGTTAAAACCAAAGTGAACATTTGGGGTGGACCCTTCAGTAAATATCTGATTTTATCCTGCACAATAGAATCGACTTATAACCACAAAATACAAATGGTTTCAGTGTTAAATTAAGCTAAAGTCAAGTCACTTGACTTTAACAACTTCTGAAGCTTTGTCAATAATGGCATCTTACCTCAAGCAGGGAAGCTCTAATGGTGTCAGTGACATCTTCAATCTTGCCTTCGGTGTCAGTTGTTGATCCTGTGAGGTGCTGGTATCTCCATGGATGATTGACGTGGTAATCTGCTTTAGGTGTTGGTCATCTCAAATCGCGTGACATGAGTTGATGGAGAAACGAAATACAGCGAAAAGACAACGGGGTTAAATAAAGAAAGACAATATTCACGAAGAAAGAACAGTTTTGACATTTGGCCACAAATTCATCCATATTTAAAATTGTTGGCTAAAAGTATGTTTTCTTACTTTTTTTTTTGTCAGCTGGGTTCCCTTATCCTTCTCCATCTCAGTGGTGGAGGAGCCATGACATTCCTGACCATCCTCTTCTTTAGACTCAGTCAGAGGCTTCTTCTAATTTGCTGTAATACAGACCGCTACAAAAGATCTTTCCTGACAAAAGCCATCACTATCCACAATAACTCTTTGAAGAGTCTGAATTAATGACTTACAACAACATTTAATTTCCCTTCGTGATCAATACACAAAACCGAAACTGACATAGTTAAGAAAGCAGAACTGTAATATCGCACCTGAGTTTCAAAGATTTCATTGTGCACTCAAACTGGTTTGGCCACTAGGTGGCAGCATAAGGCGTGATAAACGAGACTCCATACTTTCATATTTCTCACGCACCAGCGCGTGCGTTCGTCGGTGATAGTCATGGAAACGACGTTAGCGTCGGCAAAGCTATAAATCGCCGTGACCGTCGGAATTCTTCCCCTTTGCGACTGGACTTTTTTAGAGAGACGCCTGAAAAGAGCATTAAGAGCCCCTGAAGGTTTGAGCTTATTGAGAAAGTCGCTTTGCAAAACTCGCCGAAGTAGCGCTTTGCAGACTTCGCCTGAAGTTGAAAGAGTAACGAAAGATGGATCCTGGTCAGGACAAGCACCAGCACGGCGACCAGCCGGAAGGTTAATGTCATTCTTCTACAGTTTTCAATAAGCGACAGCAAGTTATTGCTAAGATATTAGTGACTTGTTTAGTTTATTTTGTGTTTGTGCGTGTTTTTAAAGAAATTCCGACTGCTGTACAGAAAAAAAGACAATTAGCATACTTTGCTAGCATAAATTCTTGGTGTCTAATGAGCTTTTTTCTTTTTCCTTGACTGAATTTCGCTGTAAATGTCATGAATGTTCAACTGTGGTGTAGTGATTTAGGAAATATACGTTTTTAGTCGATTATGGTCAAATTAGTTGAATTAACGTCAGCTAAATTCTTGGAAAACCAGCGTATTTTTGAGCGTTATTTTTCGAAAAGCTATCAGTTTCCATGGATACGCTAAATGAAATGGGTTAAATATTCCATTTTATTTAAAAACAACAAACAAAAACGTATTTTTCGAAAAAAATCCGTGATAAACGATCAGTTTCCATGGATACACTAAATGAAATATGTCAAAATATTTAATTTTATTAAAAAAAAAAAAAAAAAAAAAAACATTTGAAAATTGTACATCCCCGTACAGTAGCCTATGTGTTAACTGTTTAGTTTCGTTATCGTTTCAAGAAAGGGACATGCTGGTCTGTGTTTAGATTAACATTGTAGTCATTCAAAAAAGCTAATGGAAACATATTTTTGAAACATTTGTAATACTTTTAAAGTATTAAAGTTATCTAAGTAACAATTTAAGTTTAATAGTAATGAACGCATCGCGTGTCTTATTTTGGTTATTAAGAAAGATAAAAACATTTCCTGTTCAGCAGCGTCAAAGATTTGTTAGTATGGGTTGTTACAGGAGGGCAAATTGAGTAACTTGTTGAAGTGTTTCATTTTATTCACAATAATGGTACAATCTAAGATTGAACGTGTTTTATTAGATACCAAAAAGTCCTCAACACAACCTACAGCTCTTCAATATATGTTGAAGAGTTTAGGATTAAAGATGAACTAACAACAAGTCGAAATTTGATTTGCTGTTTTTAATGATTGATTGGTACCAAAGGTCAAGGTGCAAGTTTGTTTCTGTGAGTGGTGATTGTCCGTACATGTTTGATCATCAAGTTTTAATGTGTTCTTGTTTTTATGTGAAAATGTGTTGTTTTGTTGTTACTAAAGATTAGCTTTATTTATTCTATACTTTAAATTCATGTTCTGATTGTGTTATCACATCTAGTATAGCAATGATAGTGTTAATTAAATCTAGTAAAGAAAAACAAAGACATTCTCAAACCTGGGTTAATGTAGTTTTGGTACTTCAGTGTTCTCTCTAAACATTTCTTTGATTTTTTTTGTGAAGGCCTCGATACTGAACTATAGTTGTTTTCTTTTTTTTCCTTCACAGCTCATAAAGTTGTGCTTCCGGCAGATGGGTCCCAAGGGCTGGAGGGACATCCAGACAATGGTAAGGGTCTCGATAAGGTGTGGTCAAGTGTTTTCCTACTGATGTCAGACAACATTTCACTCACATTTCACTCCCCATCAGTTTCTGAAGACAAGAGACAGGAGTCATGCTGGACTTCACCTCCAATCTCAGTGAGTAGTACCACCAGCTCCAGTGAAGGTGAGGTTGGTAATAAAAGTACCAGCAGCTCCAGTGGCAGTGGTACTAGCAGCTCCAGTGGCAGTGGTAC